>NW_021026726.1:102636-143029 GCF_004153795.1 Camellia sinensis | reverse complement strand
CGTTGTATCGAGTCAGTCCCCGTTGTATATAATACCAGGTGATTCTGGGGTTGTTGTCCCGAACACCGTTTTGTTTTGTAATTATCTGTTTTGAGTCTGTTTCTGCCGAGGGGCCAGTTGCACCAACAAATCCGAATGAAACAGCTGTTGCTATCTCAACTTCAGTTTCCTAAATTCCCCATTTTAAAAATATTTAGGAGGCGACTCTGTATCTGGAAAAGCAGTCCATGTTTGGCACTTCTTTCAAAAAAATCTGTTTTCTCAAAACGATTTGCCGAATTTGGACTCTTTGGTTCAGATTAAGAATCGTGACACGAATTGAGTCCGAGCTGTAGCGGGGTCCCTCGCAGACGTGCTACAGTTTCTGGCGACTTCACTAGGGAATTTAGAGAGCTTGACTCGAACTCGTGATATCTTGTTTTGATTCCATTTATGTGTTTCTTTGCATTGCATGTGCATTGGTGCGCCTAGGAACATAGTGTTTGCCATCTGCCATTCCTGAACGGTTTGCTGGAGGCTTGTCTTGTCAAGTCATGACCATAAGGCTGACCGATTATGGGCTCTGACAGTATGGGAACACAAACCCCGGTTTTACCGGGGCACCCTTTTCGACCATTCGACCTAGTGCATATCGAAATCCATAGTGACTATTCCAAACCCCGCTTCTTTCTTCTCGGCTCGGGCTTAGCTGAAGAAGATGAAAAAGAGTTGGAAGCTTTTTTGAGAGCAAACATTGAGGTGTTCGTGTGGACACCTTACGAAATGCCAAGCATTGACCCCGAGGTCACTTGCCATAAATTGAACGTTGACAGGTTAACCAAACCTGTAATTCAATGAGCAAGAAGACCGACGTTGGTATACGTCGAAGCAGTGGAAGAAGAAGTAGATAGACTTCTCGAGGTCAGGGCCATTCGAGAGGTAAATTACCCGACATGGCTATCGAACACAGTAGTGGTGAAGAAGAAGAACGGTAAATGGAGGGTCTGTGTAGACTTTACCAGTTTAAACAAAGCCTGTCCCAAAGACAGCTTCCCTCTACCCAAGATTGACCAGCTTGTAGACGCTACTTCGGGGCATGGGAGGATAACCTTCCTGGATGCATACAGAGGGTACCATCAGATAGCCATGTACCCCCCAGATGAAGAGAAGACTGCGTTTATCACCCCCAAAGGACTGTACTGCTACAGAGTGATGCCTTTCGGGTTGAAAAACGCAGGAACGACTTACTAAAGGTTGGTAACCAAGATGTTCAAATATCTAATCGGCAGAACGGTGGAAGTCTACATCGACGACATGGTTGTGAAGACCAAGGAACCTGAAGGTCATCTGGCCGACCTGAAAGCAGTCTTCGACATCCTTAAGACATATCGGCTCCGACTCAATGTAGCAAAGTGTGCATTCGGAGTTGGATCTAGTAAGTTTTTGGGATACCTGGTGACCAGAAGGGGCATTGAGGCCAACCCAGATCAGATCAAGGCCATCCTAGAACTGAAGAGCCCGGCATCGGCAAAACAGGTGCAGATGCTAACTGGAAGGGCCGCAGCCCTGAATAGATTCATCAGCAGAAGCTCAAACAAGTGCAGACCTTTCTTCAACTTAGTGAAGAAAGCCACAGACTTCTTGTGGACCGAAGAATGCGAGGCCGCCTTGGCCGACCTAAAAAAGTATCTGACCACAGCTCCAGTCTTTTTAAATCCAGAATTTGGAGAGGAGCTGTTTTTATACTTAACCGTTTCAGAGCATGCGATAAGCGCAATAGTAGTCCGAGAAGACAAAGGGGAACAAAGGGTTGTTTACCATGTAAGCAAAACCCTGGCCGATGTAGAAACAAGGTATCTACCCTTAGAAAAATTGGCACTGGCTTTGGTAATGGCTTCAAAGAAGTTAAACCATTACTTCCATGCCCACAAAATTGTGGGCCTGACAGGAAGTCCTTACTGGCCCACAAAATTGAACCATTACTTCCATGCGAACACCCCTTGAAGTCTATACTACAACAAGGAGACCTAACAGGAAGAACAGCCAGGTGGGCAGTCACCCTAGGCCAGTATGACCTGGAGTATAGGCCAAGGACAGCAATCAAAGGCCAGGTTCTAGCCGATTTCGTGGCCGAGTTCACGCCAGAATCCATCGAACATCGGGCTCCGTTGAACCAGGGTGAACGATATCCAAACAAGTAAGGAGAAGCTCAGCCAAAGGCGAAAGAACAAAGAAAAGAGGAAAAACACAGACCCTGCAGCATTTACATCGGCGACTCCTTTCGACTGTTCGTTGATGGAAGTTCAAACCAACAGGGAGCGGGGACAAGAGTAATGCTGATATCTCCAGATGGACAGATAGTAGAACAGTCCATTCGTTTGGGGTTCAAAGCCTCAAACAACGAAGCAGAGTATGAAGCATTGATTGTAGGACTGAAGTTGGCAGTAGCAGCAGAGGCAGACGAGGTAATAGGCTTCTGCGACTCCCAGCTCATTGTCAACTAGACAACGGGTAAGTTTGCTGCTCGAGATGAACGAATGTCGGCCTACGCAAAGGAGGTCATCAGACTGGTAGCCTTGTTTCAGAACTGCCGACTACTTCAAGTTAGCTGAGATAATAACAGCCACGCCGATGCGTTGGCCTACATAGCTAGTGCAGTACAACCTGGAAAAGCAAGGACAATAATGATCGACTATTTGTCGGGCCCGAGCATTGAGCCACTATCCACAGTGCATGAAGCAATATGCGTGGACATGGGACCAAGCTGGACAGACGCAATTGTTGCATTCCTAAAAGAAGGGAAGCTGCCAGACGATCACAAAGAGGCACACAAGATCAAATTGAAGTCGACAAGATTCAGTCTGACAGCAGAGGGGCATCTCTACAGAAGGTCCTTCACTGGACTCCTTTTAAGGTGCGTACATCCTTTACAAGTTGAAGATTTTTTATATGAAATTCATGAAGGAATTTGTGGAAGCCACGCTAGGGGCAGATCACTCGCTCATAGAGCCATTACCCAGGGGTATTGGTAGCCTTACATGCAGAAGAACGTAGAAGCATATGTGAAGAAATGTGAAAAGTGCCAGAGATTCGCACCACTGATACACCAACCAGCAGCAGACCTGAACCCTGTATCCAGTCCTTGTCCATTTGCCCAATGGGGCATGGATCTCGTTGGGCAACTATCCCAAGCAACTGGGCAAATGAAGTACTTGCTGGTGGCAACTGATTACTTCACTAAGTGGATAGAAGCTGAACCCCTTGCCAAAATCTGAAATGTGGATGTAAAGAAATTCATTTGGAAAAATATCATCACCAGATTTAGGATTCCAAGAGCAATAATTGCAGACAATGGAACACAATTTGACAGTAAGCTAATTAAGAGCTTCTGTGCAAAGTTTAAGATCGAGAACTACTTTTCAACCCCAAGCTTTCCACAAAGCAATGGACAAGCAGAAGCATCCAACAAAGTAATTCTGGATGGGATAAAGAAGAGGCTGTAGGCAGCGAAAGGAAAGTGGGTAGACAAATTGCCCAATATACTCTGGGCATATCGGACTACGCCAAGAAGATCAACAGGGGAATCCCCCTTTGCCATGGCTTATGGCACAGAAGTAGTTATTCTGCTGGAGGTCGGCATCCCAGGAATCAGAACGCTGGAGGTCAGCATCCCAGGAATCAGAACCCAGGGAGTAGAGAACGGAACTAATGATGTACTCTTAGCCCGGGATCCGGATCTTCTAGAAGAACGAAGGGAGAAAGCTGCGATTTAGCTCGCAGCGTACCAACAGCAGCTTGCCAGAGCTTATAACAAGAGGGTTAACCCAAGGGAATTCCAAGTCAGCGACCTGGTCTTGAGAAAAGTCATCGGCAACAAAAAGGATCCCAGAGAGGGGAAGCTTGGCCCAAATTGGGAAGGACCCTACAGAATAATCTCGGTACTAGGTAACGGGGCTTATCAGCTTGAAGATAATGAGGGTAAAGAGTTGCCAAGGCCTTGGAACACTTGCAATTTGAAATTTTTCTATCATTAGAATTCCTTTGTTCTTTTGTCATTTGCCGAAATAAATAAATAAAGATTCAGCTTGGTTTTCTTTTCAAGATACTTGACATTGTCTCTAGAATACATGTATAATGAAAACCCAAGTAGAACTTAGGTTCACATGAGGGGGCAGAGAGAGGCGAGATCATTGTTTAACACTTGTTGAAATTTGTGGACAATTTACAAGTTGAAGTTAAACCGAAATCATTGTTTAGCACTTGTTGAAATTTGTGAACAATTTACAAGTTGAAATTAAATCAAAATCATTGTTTAACACTTGTTGAAATTTATGGAAGTTAAACCGAAATCATTGTTTAACACTTGTTGAAATTTGTGGACAATTTACAAGTTGAAGTTAAACCGAGATCATTGTTTAACACTTGTTAAACCGAAATCATTGTTTAACACTTGTCGAAATTTGTGGACAATTTACAAGTTGAAGTTAAACTGAAATCATTGTTTAACACTTGTTGAAATTTGTGGAAGTTAAACCGAAATCGTTGTTTTAACACTTGTTAAAATTTGTGGACAATTTACAAGTTGAAGTTAAACCGAGATCATTGTTTAGTACTTGTTAAAATTTGTCGACAATTTACAAGTTGAAGATTAACCGAGATCATTGTTTAACACTTGTTGAAATTTGTAGACAATTTACAAGTTGAAGATTAACCGAGATCATTGTTTAATACTTGTTGAAATTTGTGGACAATTTACAAGTTGAAGTTAAACCGAGATGATGTCTAACACTTGTTGAAATTTGTGGACAATTTATAAGATTGAAGACTAAGGTTAAACACTTGTTAAAATTTTATATTTACAAGGTGAAACCTAGATTACGCTGAGAAAGGTAGTTAGGTACTTGCCGAGATAAATCATCAGTTTGTACAACTGAGGTGTGTCACCCCGGGAAGGTTGCACAAGGATTGAAGTGTATATTGAAGATATGTAAGATATTCTAAGAATGAAAGCATATAAGGCAAACATGCAAGCATTCAAAAGCAAAAGAGTTGTATTAAGAGAACATCGACGATGTAAAGAGTTTTACACTACTTCAAAAAAAAAAACAAAACAAAACAAAACAAAACATAAAACTAAGACTCTTCAGCAGTAGCAGTTGGTTGAGTTTGAAGTTCAGACGATTGTTGAGCGGCAGCCTTTTCCTCATCGAGCTCGGCATCAATTTGGACAAGGGTTTCGTCAAGGCTTTTGTCGGCAAAGGTGACGTCGGCTGATGTCTTCTTAGGAGCAGTATCTTTGAGAACCTCATCACCCTCTTCATCTTGAGTCAAGCCTAGGACTTGCTCACTCTGAAAATGGGACTTGGCCCCATCAACATTTTTTGGCTTTCTCACCAAGGTCTCCTCCTCAGATTCGGAGCCATCATCAGATTGAGCTGGAGTTGGAGTTGGAGGACATAGAAGAGGAATGGCGTCGGCGTTTCTCAAAGGCGAGCCCTCAGGGACATTAAGCTTTTTTAGAAGGGACATCCAACCAAGAGTGAAACCCTTGTTGCATGCCTCTTTCACTTGCTTTTTGTAGGCCTCCGTGACATCGGCCATACCCTGGGTATACGTCTTCTCGTCGGCATCCTTGATTTCAGCCTCTTTGGTAGCCAAGGCCTCCTGCAGCTCTTTTTGAGCCTGGACCATCTTCTCCTCGGCCTCTCTTTTTTGGGACTCAGCAACCTTTCTAATGGCCTCAACAGAATTAACCTTCTCTTCGGCATCGGTCTGAGCCTTGATGGCAGCTTCGGCTTGGTCCTCTAACTTCTTCATTTTCGATTGAAGGCTTTTGTTAGCTTTTTGAAGAGTAGAGAACTCCCTCTTCATCTCGGTCAACTTCTCCCGATTTTCAAAAGATTAAACAGAGAAAGAATGGGCATGCTGGATGACCTGAAAAAACACAAGACAAAAGTTATTGCAAAATTTTCTAAAGTACAGAAAAGGGAAAAATTGCCAGGTAAGGACACTCACTTGAACAGAACGTTGAAGCATCAGAGCGTAATTTTCATACTCGCTCAACTCGGCGTTTCGGTCAAGATCGCCGGGGAGAAGCAGAGCAATACTGAGAGCTACGCCGACGTTGATGTCCTCAACGCTATCGTTGGCCATGACTGGCTTATCTTCTAAGGTAATTTCAAGGGCCCAGGGGGCATTAGGCTTTTTAAACCCCAAGGTCGTTGCAGAACATGACCTCGGCCTTTTGGATTTGGTAGATTTGGATGGAAGTGTTTCAGCGGACCTCTTCGCAGGGACAGAGGCAGTTTTCTCACTCGGAGCCAATTTGGAAATTGGCAAGGTATCCTCAGAATCGATCTGAGGCACCTTTGCCTTTGGCTGAGCCTTTTTGATTCGTTTTGGCTTTGAAGGAGGCTGGGTTTGTGTTGGCTGAGCGTCAACATCAGTTGGAATGTTAGCTAGGAGATCTTTAGCAATTGGTTTTGGCCGACCCATCTCGGCAAAAGAAACTATTCGGCGTCGACGGCGGCGTTGGGATATTGGAATCAAGTATAGAGCCGAGGTTGACGGTTGCTCAACTGGATCAGAGGTTGACCCTTGGTCTGTCTGAGATGTGGACGCGGTTTGTGGAGTTGTGGCAGATGGTGAAGAAAGGCTTTTCTTCTTCTTTTTTGGGACGTCGAGGAGAGCTGACTTGTAAGTGGGGATAAAGTTGAGAAGCAGAGGGGCCTTCCGTTTATGGACTGGCAAGTTCAAAAGTTTCTTCAAATCCTTGCTGGGAATGAAGGATTGGCGAAAGTTTTTTGGTGGCTTAGGAACAACTGCAAGAAAAACAGACATTCAGAAATAGATGAAGTATGAAAGACTTTAAAAAACAAATAGGTATGAATGCAGGGCTCTTACCATTGCCCTTTACGAAGACTGATCGAAGGAGAGGGAAGAGATGGAGATCTTCATCCGGGGCGAACTCCCAGTTCCCCGAAGTAATGAAATAATCGTCCCCAGCTCCCTTGTTGGAGTCAGGGAGGTCGGCAACGATTTTGTATTCAGTGGACCTCGGCTTGAGGTAATAAACGTAGCCAGTGTCTTTTTTAAGACCACACATAGTGTAGCAATATTGGATGTTGGCTAATGTGATCCTAGCGTTTTCTTGTTTGGCTAAGGCTATGCTACCATTGATGGTTCGATAGGAATTGATGAAAAGTTGCATTGGGTTTAACTTGTAATAGTGAAGTATTTCACGGAAAAGGGTGTTGAGTGGGAGCCACACTCAATGAAGGCTACCACAGGGAAAGGCATGGAGTCATCAGTAGGCATGATGGAGTCATCATCCCCAGCCAACCTCAAATGGATGTCGGCTGGGATTTCAAACTCTTGTCTAAAGAATGCTAGTTTGGATGGGGTGTCTACCCTATGTTTCCACATACCCATGATATCGGCTTAATCAAAGGGGTTGGATTTTAGAAGATATTTTGAAAGGGTTATTGGGACCTCGGCAAACACTTAGGTAAATACAAGTTTCAGTTTTTTCCTAAATTGTGGGTTCTACAGACAAATTCCAAACCTAAGTCTATGGAAACGAAGATTGAAGGCACAAATCTGGAAAAGACACAAAAAACAGAAAACAAGAACAAGTTTCAGAATCAAGAACAAAGATGGGCTATCAAGAACATAGCGAGTACAAGGGGTACAAAGTGCAAGAAAATGGTGAATAATGCGTGTATTCAGGACATGGGCAAGGGAAAAATCGTGGAATAAACACACTCAGATATGAGATTCACAAATCGAATGTTTAAACAAAGCAGTAATGGCAACAAATAGTAAAGAGCATCAGAGAATTGAAAACGACAGGAACAGTGGCTTACCAGAGAAAGTGAAACCGGTATGAAGATCGCCGAAGTTAGGTGACGGTTAGGGAAGTAACAGAATGGCGAAAGCTTCACCAAGAGGGGGGAATAAAGGCAGTTGCAGAGCTTGAAGTCTGGAACAATGGCGGATTCAAGAGAAAAAAGTAAGACAGAGAAAAAGCAAGAGTATCGAATGAAAAGTGAAGAAATGAAAGAAGAGGGAAAAGTTTTTGTTAAAACTTGAAACGACGGCAAAAAAGGGCAGTTAATGCGCCTAGAGCAGCAAATGCGTCAGACGGCGTACGCAAGCGCAAGACGGCTTACAAGCGTGTCACAGGCACGATCCAATGAGGATAAGACGCGTGAATGAAATGATTGAATAGTGATGCATGACAGCTCATACGAAGTGAAGGAATTCACTGGAATTCTTGATTAAGGGAGACATGTCGGCCTTAAACAGTGATCTCGGCTAAAATAATTTAAGCCGACGTACTGGAAGGAAGTACCGATATAGGTTCCATCACTTCAGAATGCCGAGGTAATAGAACCTAGGGGGCAGTTGTGGGGATATATTTTCTGAGTACCAACACGTGGCTAAGGTGACGTCGACGTGTCAGCCGAGGTGCCACGTGTCTTGGTCATGATGCCGAGGTTATCTCAGCGAGGCCGAGGTTACCTCCAAAGATATCAAAATTTGAGATAAACGGATAAGGCACAAGAGTCCTAGAAAAGGGGAAGACTACAGTTGGGAAATAATAAGACTCTTAGGGAGTTTATCCCAATCCTACTGGGAGTCCAAGATTGATAGTAATCCTAAGTCCATTAGAGCTAGACTCCTGTTGGGACAAGGATTGAGTTAGCTATAAAAGAGAGGCACCCCCGTGGGTCGAAGGCACGCAATTTATATTCAGTACAGTGAGTCTTGCACTTTTGCTATCTTTGAAGGATAACTGACTTGATCGTCGGAGTGCCCCCGGGTGGACGAACCACCGCCGAAATCTTCTCTTTCTGTTGCAGGTTAGCCAGGTGTCATCTATTTTGTCAGTGTTCTCTAGCTGAATACTGAGTTGGGCAGTGTGATCAGAAAATCACTCACACAGTTTCTTTAGGAATTTCATTGATTTGAGAGAATTTCTCTGCCTTAAAGTGATCTAGAGAAATTCTTCATTCATTTTCACTGGAAAAAATTTCTATCCAGAGAAATTTGAATTTTCTCTGGGTTGAAAGGTTAGCCAGGTGTCATCTATTTTGCCAGTGTTCTCTAGCTGAATACTGAGTTGGGCAGTGTGATCAGAAAATCACTCACACAGTTTCTTTAGGAATTTCATTGATTTGAGAGAATTTCTCTGCCTTAAAGTGATCCAGAGTAATTCTTCATTCATTTTCATTGGAAAAAATTTCTATCCAGAGAAATTTGAATTTTCTCTGGATTGAACCCAGAGAAATTCATAGCATTAAGTTTAAAGAAAATCTATCACAAACTCATAGAAGAACTATTAAAACCTCTTATTTTCCAACTTTCTCTGGATTTCCAGTAAGAGCAAAGGTTGTTTGAAGAAAGGGTTGCTACATTGTCTGGAGAAATTTTTTTCTGGACCAATTTTCTCTAGATCAACTTGAGGGACCTTAGACATTATGAAAATATTAGATGTCCTTTATGATATAAAATCTTAATATGAGGGACCTTAAAAAAAAAACCCATTTTTTGAATAGTATTAACAAAATAATCATTTTAAAAAATAGTATTATGTGCACCCTTAAAAAGGTCCATATGTTATACACCATAATATACCACAAAATAACATAATTTTTTTGACCACACACAAACAAAAAAGCAAAAAACAAAAAACAACTTTTATTTATAATAAAAAAAATGGATAACTTTTAAAGTGACATTATTTCATGGTTCTTAATTTTAGATTTTGCATAATAAATTTGTCATTGATAACTTTTATTGACATAGCATCTTCAACCCTTCATCAAATATTTTTATCAAATTTAATCCCAAATTGAATAAAAAATTTAATTTGATATGAATTATTCCAATCTTTTTATCAAAATATTTTTAAAAATTCCTCTTTTATCTCAAATTTCACTAATGAACAATTTGATGAAAAAAAAATCATCTCTAATGCCTCATCTTTTTAAATTTTTATCCAATTCAAATTTAACCAAAAAAAAAAAAAACTCCAATTCAAATTTAACCCAAAAAAAAAAAAAAAAAACTCCCTTGATTTTATGAACATTTGATGAAAGGATTAGGGATTTTTTTAGTGCTTTTTCATTAAATTTAAATTTGGTGAAAAAAATGTGAAGAATTTGAGATGCTTTAATACACCATAAAAAATTGGTGTATTAAAACATACTTCCACCATTGACCCGCATCTCCTTTTAAGTATGAACTTGCTAGAGTCACCCTTAACTCACCCTCTTCTATGTGAAGCATCTCAAATGTCTTTACTGTTTGTTTGAGCCACTCGTCCACTTTCTTGAGCTCAGGGCCACCAAGGAACTCATTCGGCTTGGCCCGCAAAAACTCTCTAGTAAGGAAACTAAACCTTGCCTCTACGTTGTTCTCTTGGGCTTGGTTCTCAACCCTTAACAAGTTCATAGCCCCTACTATTTCTCGAGCTAGGGTCCTCATTGTGGTTTGACCTACTTGTTCCACTTGTTTGGCCACATTAGCTTGGCCTGACTCTTCTTCTTGTACCGGGACCTCATAGGCCAGTACCTCATGCATACCCCCGTGAGCCCTACCACGTCTCCCGCCTCTACCACCACGGGTTTGACCTCTTCCTGACATCCTATAAATGACAATAGAATTAATTTGGCACACTAACCCACACGTGCCCGCAACTTGCCTTACACGTTTGATCACAATAATTCTATATATTTCTCTACTATATAGACATTTCAAGTCCATTCCACATAAGCACTTAGCCATGTAAACACATACGGATCATTCTTTTATAATGAAATTCGTCCCATGAAAAACAAAGAATTTCTTAGTAGAACGAGTATTGATCAAGTACCCTTCTAAGAAGACCTCAAGGAATTTAATAGGCGCAAACAACATCCCAAAAGTTCAATCACATACCCATATAGTCACGTAAGCATGTTATCATATAGTCACAAAAAACATATCATCTTCCTATCATGCTCCATGAACCCAATGTGGTAAAACAACCATTTCCCACGAGCTCCAAGTATTCGAACCCGGTAGCTCTGATACCAAGTTATAACGCCCAAATTTTCATACCCAAATGACAATACAATAATCATGGCCCTTTTAAAGGAAAACCAATTATACAATCCCACACTTGCATTTCTTAATGTAAATAATTCCTCATGCGATAATACATTAGTCCAACAACAAGTAATTAAACAAATAAATACCCCCAAGGGTTTACAAATTTTCAAGGCTTAAGCTCGGTTACACAAAACGGTTATTCAAACCCACACATACAAAGCCATTGGCTTACAAATAAATCACAGCAAATGAGAACCTTGTGCTCTCAACATACACACTTTTCCACACCCTCAGTTAGGCAGATTCACCACGTCTTTTCCTACACAAAAATCCCGTAGAGTAAGCATAAAACTCAGTAAGAAATCCTTAACAAAGTATATACGTTTTATATAAGTCTCAAGAGATGAATGCATATGCCATGCCATACCCTTTTGAAAATAAAACACATCTTCATCTTTTGAAAACCATCATGCTCAATGATGCCATGCAATTTCCAATTGTTCAACATTTATCAATTTTATTCAAGAGGCGGTAAATACAACTCTGGTAATCCCTAGGTCCGTGTCTGCAAGTAGCCTATACAAGTACTACCAATTTGTCATTTTTACCAGTATTAACTAGAAGGTTCGACACCTATAATCTGTCATTTTTACCAGTATTAACTGGAAAGCTCGACATCTATCTGTGCGATTTTCTGGTCTTTCACCAAGGACACAAAGGCCAACTTAATCAATTTCATCTACACCACCTTTCAAGACTTACCACCGTATTTACCCAAAACCATTTCATGAAAACTTATTTCTCAATATTCTTTTCTCAATGCAAAGTTTTCAAATCAAATTTCAAAGCTTTTTATTATAAAATGAATTGATATGCCAATGCAATGATTAATAATACAATGCAATATTTCTTCCACTTTCAACACTTCCACACAATATTCCCATTGTGATCAAAATTTTCATTTTTATTATTTCAAACAATTCTCATATTTCGAGCAATCTCAACAGTTTAGTCATTCGAGACTATAGCAACATTTTGATCAACAATTTCAAATCCTTCAACAAATTTCATATTCCATGAAACTCATCATTTATATGTATATAAATAAATAACTATCAAATATCATTTATTTTAGCCCACAAAATAAATATAACATTTTCAAAGATTGACAACATCTTTCTTAAAAACTCCCAATTTCGAGGTTTTCTCACAAAATCACTTATCTTCATTTATTGAAAGAAAATCACCCAAAAACATCTCTCTTCAATCCTCGTAGTTCAAAACCCCAAATTTTTATTTTAAAAGGAACAAGAAAGTAAATCCACTTTCAAAAATCTCTCATCTTCTTGAATCAACAATTAATTTTCAAAATTAATCAAATGATGATTTTGAAAATCATCTAGATCTTGCTAAAATATATATATAACTCAAAGAAAATCCCTACCTCAAGTATTGAAGAAGAATAGAGATGAAACCCCAAAATTTACGGTGTCGAAACTCGATCTCCATCGCACACAACTAAGCCCTCGAGAAGTTACACAACTTTGATGAAGAACTTCGGTCTAACTCCCAACGGATTTGGGGGAATCAAAGAGAGAAGATGATTTCTAGAGATAGAAGCTCTAGATCTGGAAATTTTGGAGAGTTTTAGAAAGAGAGAGAACTGAAAAAGCGATTTGAAATCTCCCCTTATGGACTAATATGGCATGGTCCGCCCCGCTCGAGCGTCGAAAACCCCGCTCGAGCGTCAAATACACTTTCTCAATACTTTTGCAAACAGGTCAAATTTCTGGAACCAAACATTCTCCGCTCGAGAGCATAAACGGCCGCTCGAGCGGACAAACAACTTCGAATGCATTTTATATTTTTGCTTCGGGGGCGCTTCCCCTCGACTCTACCATGGCGCTGCCTTTGGACTCGCCAAGGGACACTACCCCCTAGACCCCCGCAAGTTGACCAGGCAGCTCATTCCCTGACATACTCAGTGAAGTGGCAAAACATGAAAGAATTAACTTCTAATACAATTCTGCAAGGCACAATTCGGGTTGGATTTGCATCTAAAGGTTTGAAAACATTACATGTTCCAAACACACCGTTACAACCCGATAACCAAAATAAGGGGAATACAGGGAAACTAAGATACGTAACACCATTAAAACCATACCAACCCGAGCCCAGAACACCACAAAGACGGGTCAAAATCGGGATCGCTACAATTATAATCTTCTCACTTAAGAAAATATAACTCCACTCAGACCCACCTTAATTGGGTCCCACTTTAATTTCAAATTAAAGTTGCCGAAAAATTAGTATTTTTCAACAATCCCTACATGAATAAAATTGGCCAAATAAAGAAAGAATGAGAGAAAACAAAGACTCGACGAGAGATCACCACAGAAAATCCCTACATCGGATAAGATAGCTTTTGGCTTTGAACATGTCCTAATGAAAGCTTATCGGATTTACTGGCTAACCAGTGAACGTGATATCTTGAACTATTCTACCCTTTGTATAAACCGAGACAATAGACTTCATACAGGAATTCTCCTACCATAGTGCTGCTCTCATTGTTGTGTCATGTTTGGCCCTAGAATACTTGTCTGGTTTAGTGAGTGGTTTTAAAGAATTTGGTCTTGTCAATTCTTAAAAAAGCGACCCTATTTCACACTCACATAGGTGACCTTTTTAAAAGTATCTCGCTATAGCATGCTTGACTCATCAATACATACAGGTCATTAAAAGCATCAGCTTAATCTTTCACCCTACAGGGTATCACTGTATATAAGAATAGGGAAAAAGATTTACCTTTACAGTAACTCAACTATTACATGCAATTATGTTGTCTCTTTGAATCTAGATCTTGGGATTTCCAGTCAATTAGGTAGCATATCAGATTTTTTATTTATTTATTTTTGATCTGTAAATATCCTATTCAAACATATTTGTCAACATATTTTCAAATTAAAAAATCTGTATCCAGTCCATCTTTAAAAAATTTGTCAATATATTTTTTTGATCTGTAAACATCCTATTCAAACATATTTGTCAACATATTTTCCACAGAAAAGATATTCAAATAGCATATTCAAGCTCCATTCAATAGCATATCTGTCAACATATTTTCAATATATTCAAATAATCTGTCAACATTTTTTCAACATATTCAAATAGCATATCTGTCAATAGGGATGCCAATCTGTCAATAGCATATTTGTCAACATATTTTCAACTTATTCAAATAGCGTATTCCATCCAGCAACCCACACAAAGGAAAATTGAGCAAGTTGCAAAGAGAATAATTAGTCCTAAACACAGCCTGCAAGGGATAGGCTACCCAAAAAATAAAATTAAAAAAAAAATCCATTACAATATAAAAAACCAAATCCATTGTGAAAAAAAAAAAAAAAAAACATTGTTTGTTCAATACTCATACAACCACATCACAACTTTCATCATCTCCTTCAACTTGAATTCCTGTTAAATAACAAAAGGAAAAAAAATAAATAATTAATACTAATAATAAGATGTAAAAAATGTTATCAATTAAATCAAAAAAGATGACAACTAACACAAAAGTGGCACACGACTCATCCAAGTCGATCTCTTCATCATCATATATAGTCGCATAGCCTACTAATTCCAATGTTAAATTTCCTAGAAAGTAAAGAATATAAATTCAGTGTTGAAATTATTCCATGACAATATAAAAGTGACATAATAATATGTGGATTGGATGAAATAATAATATGAGTACTTTTCATATCTGCACCCCACAACCAACTTTGTACACACATTAATGCTTCTAATATGTTTGGATGAAGTCTACTACGATGTGGACTCACCAACCTTCCACTAGTACTAAATGCTGACTCAGAAGCAACAGTGGATACATGAATAGCTAAAATATCCCTAGCTATTGCCTGTAAGGTCAGATACTTTGGTCTATTGGCTTTCCACCAATTCAAAACATCAAAACCTGAATTTCTTAGCAAAACATCATCTTCTAGATAATGGTCCAACTCTGATCTTACATTCTTCATTTTTTTACTTCTCTTTCTACTAATAAACAAATCATACTCTGAAAGGGTCTCTGTAACAATTTCTAGATGAATAAAAGAGTCACCAACAACATCGGTCTCCATATCAACTCGGTGCTGATACTCTTGCAACAAATCATAACAAATCTGACGAACCCTATCAACTTCATTTATAGCTTTGTCTCCATAAAGTTTTTCAAAATAAAACTCCAACACACTCATCTTATACCTAGGATCAAGTACAACAGCAACTCCAATAACACCATGTATCACTAACCAATATTTATCAAAAAAATTCACCATTTTTGATGCCATTGTTCTAATCACTTCAATTTCACAATAGAGCCATTGATATAGTGTCATCCTAATCTTACATAAAGCTGGGAAACAAACATTGGCTGTGGCATACTTAGTACCAGAAAATAACTCTATGATAGAAAAAAATATCTTAAACCTCCCACTAATCTCTGTAGCAAACTCTTATTCTTCCTCACTTAGCACAGTCTTATATTGGGGCTCTCTATTTTTCTACCGAGAAAAGACATCTTTATACAATAAGGCAGTTTGAAGCATCAAGTAGGTTGAATTTCACCTAGTTGTACATCAAGTCCTAATTTCTTAGTATGTGGATTACGCAATTGATTGACTGTTTCTTCAAAATTTTCTTGTCTTTTTGGTGTTACTGTCCAATAAGCTACACTCTCTTGAATTTTCTCCACACCCACTCGTATGTCATCCAGTCCATCTTTCACAATCAAATTCAAAATATGCACACAACAACGTATATGAAACAAACTACCACCCAACAAAAGCGATGTATTACTCAACTTATCCATCAACATAGTAATCATGACATCATTTGTGGAGCAATTATCAATAATAACAGTAGAGATTTTTCTATCAATATTCCAATCCATCATACATGCAAGCAAAGTATCACAAAGAACTTCTTTTGTGTGTGGACATGGAACATAAATAAACCTAAAATATAATATTCATGAACAAGTATTAATAATATGCAAATTGAACTGAATAAGATAGAACTTTTAAATGATTTGAAAATTTACAAACTTAATGCAAATTTACCTCGAAATGCGACTTTGCAATGTCCATGAATCATCAATAAAGTGTGAGGTGACAGCCATGAATCCTTTCTTTTGATTGCTAGCAGTCCACATATCAGTTGTGATTGCCACCCTACTTTTAACATGCTCCACCAAACTCAATGTCTTCACCCCTCTCATAATCATAAATTTTTAAAATATCACTCTTTATCGTATTTCGAGAAGGTACTTTAAATAATGGTTGAAGTGCTGCTGAATATCGTTTAAAACCAACATGATCTACGATAGAGAGGGGATATTCATGCAATATTATTGCAAGTGACAACTCTTTCCTAGCAAAATCTTGATAAAAAATATAAGAATTCATTTTTGGACTCTCACTATTAAAGTTGTTAGTTAAAACTTTTTGCCTCATGTCCATCACTTTTTTCCTAGTACAACTCTTAAAGTAATCATGCAAATGCCTAGTTCCATTTTTTGAATCACCTCCAAGATGCTTATTACAATAATTACATATTACCTTCCACACCTCACTGACTTTGTTTCTTAAAGTGTTCCCACACATCACTAGTTTTCCTTTTAGTTCCTCCACAAGTATTAGACTCTTCTTCTAAGTCAATAACATTTTGATTAGAGGGGGGAGACGGTGAGTTGGTAGCTGGCAATGATTGTTGTGAGGCCTCGCTCTCAATTGGTACTTGAGAGTTAACTGGTACTTGAGAGTTAACTTCTGACATTTTTAACATTTACAAAAATAATATGAAATGAATAAATAGAGGCAACCCATTATAATGTAAACACTAATCACTTGAGAGTCGCTGCATTTGACATTCCAAGACTAAGGTAAAAAAAAAAAAAAAAAGAGAAAAAGAAAAAGAAAAAGAGATTATTCTATGAGTACTCCTCTTCTTCTTCTTCATTTTTGATTATTTATTTAACATGTTAATTATCACAGCTAAAACATGACAAAGAAAAGTTTTCTTTCTCTCGATGGATCAAAGAAGGATTTGGAATGAAATCTCTAGGGGGTCCCTCTCTGAGGAAAATGATTTATATAGAATCTAGGAAAGTCCTATAATTTTCTTTCACCATAATTTTCCCATTTTATATATATATAACAACACAGAGTCACAACTTTTTAGGGTTTGAAAAGCTATAGTCTCATATATTTGCATATAAAATCTAACACAGTTTAAATTCTCATGGTTTGTTAAATTTTATTGTTTTAAACTTAAAATTCTTTCATTTCATCACTTGTGTCAAATTAGCCCCTCAGACTATCATATTTAGCCTCAAGTCATAATTTAAAAAAAAAAAAACAAATCATACATTACATATCAATGACAAAACAGATCATACATTAAAAAACAAATCATCACTAATATATATATTTAAAATAAACATATCAATAATTAAAAAAACAGATCATACATTACATATCAAGGACAAAAAACATAGGTGAGGTGTGGCGTGGTGAGTAAGCTGTGTTTAGGTGGGTGGCAATGGAGTTTTCTTGGTTGGTTCAGCAGCATAGGTGAGGTGTGGCTGGGCTATGGCAGAGTGTTGTCCGGCGTGGAGTTTAGCAGCTTGGAGATGTCTGTCTGGGAAGGGATCTCCGGCCAGCGAACATCCTCGGTAGGTGCAGAGGAGCGTGCAACAAGTTGGTGAAAAGATTTAGCAGCAGTAGCAGGTGGGCGTTGGGAGGTGGGAATTGTCAGGCATTGGGGAGTGTAGCAGGTGGGCTAGCAGCTTAGGTGTAAATATTCAATTTCAAAATTAGCAGCAGGGGAGCTGCAGTGGGTGTGTGTAAGAAGAAGAGCTTGGGTTTTGGATCTGCAGTGGGTTTTGGATCTGCAATGGGTGTGAGAATGAAGAAGAAGAAGAAGATTTTGGGTGTGTGAAAGAAGAAGAACATTGCAGCTAATGTTGGTGCTGCAGTGGCGTGGAGGCTTCCGGTGGTGGCTTGGAGTTTGTCTCGGCGTGGTGTGGGCTGCAGCAGAAGCGTGGTGTGGGCCGCAACTATGGCGTGGGTGGCGTGGGCATAGGGTGTTATAGCAGCATAGGCGTAGGTGTGTGGGCTGTAGCAGATGGGTAGCGTGGGCTGGCAGTGTGGGTGTTGTAATCAGGTGCAGCTTGGGTGTTTTGTTGGGTTGATCTTGAGGGGTTTCATGTATTTTATTATCTAGTTAAGTCCTTCTTAACTTTTTTAGTTTTTTTTTTTTTAAAAAAAAAAAAATCGTGAGGCCAAGGGGTTAGTTGTATGGATGTGAGTAGCAATAGTAGGGGTATTTTTATACTTTCCGAATCTCTCTTGATGCATGTCATCTTCCTGTACCTTTAATTTCATGCTGTTAATGAAATTTTTCTTTGCTGATCCAAAAAAACATATTAATCCGTAAAGTCATCAATAAATCAATAAACAGATTATTTATGTGCTCCCCAAACAAAGCCTATACACCCTAGATTTTCACAATTTTCTCACATCCAAACAGGAAAATGTAGAAAGAAAACACAATCCCATTGTAGAAAGAAACACAATCTCATTTCAAATGGAAACACTTGAATTTTTTATTCGTAAACAGATTTTTTTTTTTTCAACACTTGAAACACAATCCCATTGTAAACAGATTATTTTTATTTTATTTTTGATTCTTACATCAGTTCATATAAAATGAAAGATTATGGGCTCTCTCAGTAATTATTACATATTCTTAAATTGTGTTTAAATTGTGAATTTGAAAAGAAAAAAAAATATGATTGAAATATAAATTAAATTTTTGCTTCATTTCTTTTTCTATTTTCAAATTCATAATCAAATTCGCACTTTTTGACATATATATATGTACCTAAACCCTAGGTCGAAATCCCTATATATAGAGAGAGAGAGAGATACCCTTTCAAAATCGGCAGTGACGTGAGGGAGGATCGACGGTAAATGAGCACAGAGAGCAGCAGCCCCGTCGCGTGTGAAAGAGAGAGAGAGAGAGGGAAGCGAAACCCTAAATAGCAGCGGCGGTAAGGGAGGAGCGGTGGTGAGAGAAAGAGAGAGGGGGAGACAAAACCCAAAACACAGCGGCGAGCGAGCGAGAGAGAGAGAGAGAGGAGCAGCGCCGTTGTGCTTGTGTTTGTGTGTGTGAGTGAGAGACTGAGAGTGTGTCAAACCCTAAACAAACACACACATATATATACCCAGGGACATAATAGTAATTTTACGTTGGGGGCTAAACGGAGCGGGGTCAGGTTCGGGGCTTGGACATGTATCCCCGTCCCTGGCTCGGATGTCATCTGGCATTCATTTTTTAATACCATCCCCGACCCGTTGGGGGTATTTTTTGAGGAATAACCGCTCAATTCGGGGTCGGGGGGCGCCGTTGTGCTTGTGTTTGTGTGTGTGAGTGAGAGACTGAGAGTGTGTCAAACCCTAAACAAACACACACATATATATACCCAGGGACATAATAGTAATTTTACGTTGGGGGCTAAACGGAGCGGGGTCAGGTTCGGGGCTTGGACATGTATCCCTGTCCCTGGCTGGGATATCATCTGGCATTCATTTTTTAATACCATCCCCGACCCGTTGGGGGTATTTTTCGATGAATAACCGCTCAATTCGGGGTCGGGGGGTCGGGTCCCTGTCAGGTCGGGTTCAGATTTCCATCCCTATTCCACTATACTTATTACTTTGTGTCTTACTAATACTTGGTTGGTTGTCGTAAAGTAAGCATAATAAGATTTTTTTTTTAAAAAAAAATAATGCAATGAAAGTTATAAAAAAATTTTAAAAAAAATTTAAAACTAATTAATTAACTTTCCTTACCTTTTCAAATTTCTAAATTTAAATTTATAAATGGATTAATTAACTTTCCTTTTAAAATATGTAAATCAAGGCATAATAAGAATTTTTTTAAATGATTCAATAAAAATTAGAAGATTTTTTTTTGAAATTTTTTTAAAATTGATTAGTTAACTTTCCTTTTCAAATTTCTAAATGAATTAATTAACTTTCCTTTTTAAAATGTGTAAATCAAGGCATAATAAGAATTTTTTTAAATGATTCAATAAAAATTAGAAGATTTTTTTTTTAAAAAAATTAAAATTGATTAGTTAACTTTCCTTTCAAATTTCTAAATTTAAATTTTTATAAATGAAACTTTCCTTTTGAAATGTGTAAATTAAGGCATAATAAGATTTTTGTTTTAATTTTAAAATTGATTAGTTAACTTTTCTTTTCAAATTTCTAAATTTAAATTTATAAATGGATTAATTAACTTTCCTTTTGAAATGCGTAAATCAAGGTATAATATTTTTTTAATAATTCAATAAAAATTAGCCAATAGAAGAATTTTTAATTATTTAAAAAATAAGAATTCTAGAAATGAGGATTTTAAGTTTCACAAAACTCTTCTTATTAGAAATCTCATTTTCCTTAATATATAGTATAGATTTAATATATAGATTGACACCCACTTTTTAAAAACAAATAAAAATTTAAGGTTTTTTTGAAATAATCCTTAGGCTATAGAAGCATCGTTTGGGGGTTTAAGAAAACAAAATTACTCATCTAAAAATATATTTGAAAAAAAAGGAACAAAATTACGGAGATCACGGGTCAACGATCTTGTAAAAATCTTTTGGTGAGACATGTTAATTAGTTATGGAATTTTTTAGGATAGGGAAACAACCAATATTTTTTTAATATTTTTATTTAATTACTAAAATTTAAAAAATTTTGGATGAAACTTTGGAAGTTTCACGGTCTTCTTTAATGAAATGCCTCTTTGCTATGATATAGATATATAGATTGAAATGTTGATGCATATAAAATCTTTAAAGATCAAGAAAAAAAAAAACTATGGAAGATGTGAATTGATTTATATATTTTAGCGGTACAAAAATATACAGTTTAAAACTGATTAATTAACTTTCCTTTTCAAAATTTTAATTTTAATTTTAATTTTTATATAGATTAATTAATTTCCTTTAGAAATGTGTATATCAATGCATAAAAGATATTCAAAATTTTAAATAGAATAATTAACTTTCCTTTTAAATGGATTAATCACTATTTTTTTTAAATGATTCAATAAAAACTAATCAATAGAAGATTTGTTTAATTATTTAAAAAATAAGAATTCTAGAAAAATAATATGAGGGTTTTGAGCTTCACAAGGGCCTTCTCATTAGAAATTCCTTTTTCCTAAAATCATTAAACATCGAAATTTTTTTGTATGGAAGATGTGAATTGATTTCTATATTTTAGTGGTACAAAAATTTACATTTTAAAACTGATTAATTAACTTTCTTTTTCATATTTCTAAATTTAAATTTTTAAATAGATTAATTAACTTTCATTTTCAAATGTGTAAATCAAGTCATAAAAGCTATTTAAAATTTTAAATATTAACTTTCCTTTTAAATGGATTAATTATTATTTTTTTAAATGATTCAAAAAAGCTAGCCAATAGAAGTTTTTTTTAATTATTTAAAAAATAAAAATTCTAGAAAAATAGTATGAGGGTTTTGAGTTTCACAAGCCCTTCACATCGAAAATCTCATTTTCCTTAATATACATATAAATATGCTTCATTGAATGTATAGATGAATAAAGAACATTTTATTTTGCTAGTTAGCCACCATGCGCGTGAGGGTCTCATTACAGTTTCAATCCAAATACTTTTAATTGTAATGCGAAGGACGGGTTTATTATAATCTAATTATTTTTAGGGATAATGCAAATTTCTTCTTGTGTATTATTGTCAAATTATAATGGGATGAATATAATATTTATAGAACTAAACCAACTAGGTCTAGCCTAGTTGGCTACCATGACTTTTGTAAGAGTTTAGTCTTGACGAGGTTATGGTTCAACTCTCTTTAGGAGTGTTGAATTAAGGAGGCAAGTGCTTGATGTTTTGCATAGGGTGGAGAGATTAACTCTCATAGGTGCTAATTTAACAATTAACTTTCGCCGATCAAAAAAAAAAAATTATAGAAATAATTTCTAATACATTTAGTCATGTATAGAAATATGAACATAGCTATGGATGATGTCAGATGTAAATATATCTTGACATTTGCAGCAAAGATTTTTTATTTTCTAGAACCAAGTTGAGAAAAATATAGAGAAGGCCAACATACCTATTGAATAATATGTGTTCAATAAGGTAGTAAATTTATACATACCAAAAAAACAAAGAACGCAGAAATAGTTTGGAACCATTTAATTTAATCTGTAAAATAAACATTAATTAATTAATTTAGATAATCTTTTGCATCTTATTTAATAGCTCTTATGCATAGCATATGCACAAGCTATAACAATTGCATAATTTCTCAAATCGAATAGATATTACAGTAATTTCCCTTTTTTTCAATGCAAATTTAGTCCATACGCTACATAAAAACACACTAACGTTGATGGATTGATTAATTTTGATTGCTATAACTAAGTTTATTTCGCTCAAAACTTGTACATCGGCTTGTTACTTTATGCTGCACTTTTTGCCTACTTGTGTGTGATGGCCAGAATCTTCAATCCTGCAATTAGCTCTTATGCATAGCATATGCACAAGCTATAACAATTGCATAATTTCTCAAATCGAATAGATATTACAGTAATTACCCTTTTTTTCAATGCAAATTTAGTCCATACGCTACATAAAAACACACTAACGTTGATGGATTGATTAATTTTGATTGCTATTACTAAGTTTGTTTCGCTCAAAACTTGTACATCGGCTTGTTACTTCATGCTGCACTTTTTGCATACTTGTGTGTGATGACCAGAATCTTCAATCCTGCAATGACATGCAAATTTTAAATAAATAATTATATCTTGTGAAAAATATTTTAAAAAAAACATCCATTCATTGTCTATGTCATCAATTGTTGCCTTCGACTAAAAGTAATAAATCAAAGAGAAGAAAGAAAATGAACCTATAAAAATAATAAAAGAAATTGATCCTCTAAACCACAATCTATTTTTCCCATTCCAAAATGGAGAAAGAAAGAAAAAAACATAGAAACCAAGAGATGAAATCAAGGCAACCCATCTAAAAATCCAACATTTGAATTATACTTAAGAAATAATATTAACTACTTTGTTTGCATTTTCTTGTTCTCAGAAATTGTGTTTTCTAAAATTTTTGGAATTTCTCAGTCTTTAGGACCTTTTCCTGATTTTGTATTATTATTTTTTGATTAAATTTTATTTGTGTTGTCGAGATTATCCCCTTGGAATTGGGTTTGAAATTGTTCATGTTGGCTTAATTGAATAGCATGATGTTTGGCCAATAAAATCAATTCCTATTGCTTTTAATGGAAGCTTATAATATGGAAAATTGTTGGTATACAATTGAATTTCATTTCTTTATTTTTAAAGGTTTGTGGTAACTTTATGATAATTAGGACATTTGGCCTAGTGGTTGTATAGACATCTTTTGTGGTGTGAGATCTCTGGTTCAACTCCTGTGGAGAGAAGTTTGATACCCTTTGTGGTTATTTATTTCTCCTCCATTATGGAGTGGTTAGGCTTGGTATATTGGTTGTGTTATGCTTTATTCACTTTCTAGTTATTCATACTTATAATTACTCTCCTATCGATTGAAAAAAAAGAAAAAAAAAATCTATTATAAAAATTCTGGTTTCCTTTCTCTTTCTTTTTATTTATTTTTGATAATGTTTTTATGACAAGAAGTTGAGGAATTTATCTAGGGTGATTTTCTAACATGAAAAAAGATATTTAAAAAAACAACAAATTCAATGTCAATAAATATTACACTTGATAATTATTTTTCTATTATGGGCATATTGTAAAGCACTTAGTGTACATGGTATGTATTAACAAACACAAAAGAACACTTAAACATATAAATTAAATGCTATAAGGAAAAATGATAATCATATTATTGAAGTATAATTACTAATTATACTATTTTCATAATTTGACAATATTTTTTCTTTCTATTTATCACATTATCTATCACATTATAAGTTCACTATAGTATTTCTATTTGATATTGGGGGTGTTTGTTTCAGCTTTTCAGAGCCAAACTATGGCTTTTAGTTTTGAAAAAGTTATTTTGGACTGTTTGATTAAACTTATTTCAAACAGCTTCTGATTCTAACAGCTTATTTTAACTCAAAAAAGCTGATTCTGAGAAGCTGCTCACCCCTTGCTTCTGATTATCAGCTTCTGCTGTGTCATGAACATTGAATTAAATCATATGGGCTCTAAATTGGTAGTATAATCTAGCAAATCAACTAATAATAACATAGAGATATTGACAAATATGTAGTACTTCCCTATCATCTTTGTATTATATTCGTTAATTTCATATATCATATGAAAGTTTTACTCGTTTCGATCTTTAACAAAATAAGGACCAAGAAAACAAATAATCCAACAGTTACACCAAACAGATTAACAACTTCTGATTAAAGTCATAATGTATAATCTGTTAAGTTATAATCTATAAGCTGTTTTAATAGGTACACCAAACGGGGCCAATGTGTGAGGAAAATAAAAGAAATGATATTTACACTATTGGAATAAAATTGTTAAAATATAACATTTTTAGTAATATTGAAAACAAAACATGAGATTTATATGTCAAAGTCAAAATTTGACAATGGTATTTAATTTTTGCAAATTTATATCCAATGGGGTGATGCTCTCTCAAATTATAGCAATGTCGAAATTTAGCAAGACTTCTCTATGGGATGTTTGGTGTGGCTTTTTTTGCCCAATTGATTCTAGTTTTGGAAAACTTATTTTGAATTGTTTGGTTAAACTTATTTCAAACAATTTATGATTCTAACTTATTTTAACCCAAAAAAATTGATTCTAAAAAGCTAAACACCACATGTTTCTGATTATCAGCTTCTACTGTGGATATATTAATTTACGATTATATCCTGAGAATTTTTTTTTCTTTTTTCCTTTTTCTTTTTTATTTCTGAAAGAAAGGACCGAAATGGACTATGGATTAATTTTTTTTATTAGAAATTTGAACTACTAGTGAATAATAAAAAATAAAAGTTAATTCAATTTACAACTAATAAAGGTTAATTCAATTTATAATTAACAGGGGTAAAAAAGACATTAACACATCAAAAAGTTATTTCACAGTTTATTTACCAAACACAACTCAGCAACTTAAATTTATAATTCAGCAATTGCACCAAACATATTAACAATTTTTGATTAAAATAATAATTTATAATATTAAGCTATAATTTATAGTTTATTTTAACAGCTACACCAAACACTCCCTATATCTTTTATGGTGAAATCCATAAATAATATTTATATTTAATCTTTTGTAAAGAAAATAGAAGAAATGACATTCATATGATTAGAGCAACATTGCAACTTTCTAACACTATAGAATGCCAAAATTTTAGTTTTAAGGCTTATTTAATTTTTTTAATATTACAATTCTACCCTTGAACTAAATTAACATTAAAGATAAAAATTTGAAGATTTGAAATAAAAAATTCTCTCCACACCCACCCACCCATCTTCCGTTTGGCCGCCACCTACTACTATTACATTCCACCCATTGCCCCTCTACTTCCTCCACCCGCCTACTACCACTAATCGTCCTAATGCACCACCTCCACCTCTTCTACAATTCTTCACCCTCACATCTTCCCCCATTACCCCAAGGCCTCATGTCTTTAGCTCTTCTTTTCTCGTCATCTCTACATTCCAAAACCCAAATTCCCTTTTTACTCCACCAACAACTCTCACCACCCTCCTTTCACTTCCATCTATTCCTTTAACTCATTTAGATATGTCACCCCCATTCTTATTTTTTCACTTCCCAAATACCCTTCGATCCCTATCACCCTACCCTCTTATTTGTAAAACCCTTAGGCCATATCTGTTTGGTAGATTAGGTTGAAGGGATTATGAATACAGCATGATTGAATGACGAGATTAGTAATGTGATAGGATTAAGTCAGAGATGTAAGATAAAGTGTGTTTGTTTGAGGAGTAGTGTGGTGGTACTAGTTGGTTATGATGAAATTACATAAAAACCCTTATTACATAAAAATGTGATTTTATTGTGTTTGATAAATAGAGGGCAAAATAGATATTTTGCTTCAATCCAAGGGGATTGGATTAGCAATCCTACCCCATCCAAGGGAATGCTAATCCTACCACCAAGTAGGATTGGTAGTCCTATAGGACTCATAGGCCTTTAGCATATAGCACAACCAAACATGGGTTTGATGGGACCCACGGGATTATTAATCCAAACCCATCACCTAAAAGGCCAAACAAACATGGCCTTAATTTATTACCTTTCATCATTAATGTTATTTCCTTCGCCACTAAGTTATTAGCCATCTTTGCAGATGTGATGAAACAGAGAAAATAGATAGGTATGGTAATAAAAGAAAACAAGAAAATAATAAGTATATATAGAGAGAAAAGAGTAAGCTAAATATGATAGCATGTTTGAAATTATGATATGCCAGAATGGAGTCCAATTGAATACTTGTGAATCCTGTGAATCCTTTCCTAGACAATGATGATCAGTGTTTAGAGAAGAATTCACAGGTACTTGTTTTGAGCTTGATTCCAATGCATGATACTTGTTTTGTGCTTGATTCAAATGGATTCCATTCTGGCAGATCATTAGATTAACAGATCATTAGTGTCCCCAAAAGGATTCACAAGTACTTGTTTTGGGCATGATTCCAATGAATTCCATTCTAGCAGATCATTAGTGTCTAGAGAAGGATTCACAGATCAACAGTGTCCAGAGAAAGATTCACAGGTACTTGTTTTGGGCATGATTCCAATAAAATCCATTTTAGCATATCATTAGTGTTCAAAGAAAGATCCACATATACTTGTTTTGCATTTTTGAAACTACAAAAGTTTGTTTTGCATTTTTTAAATCCTTGCATAAAAATGAGTTTCCGTGAATCTTGCATCATATTTTTTTGATTTGGAACATTAAATGTCATGTTTTAAAGTTTTAGATGAAAATATTGCTTAGAAGATTTTGATCAGCCAACAAGCCCCATTTTTTATGTTTTTATAATCTCAAAAATGCAAAACAAAAAATGCAAAACAAGTATATGTGGATCTTCCTTTAAACACTGATGATCTGCCAAAATGGATTTTATTAGAATCATGCCCGTACCTGTGAATCTTTCTCTAGACACTGTTAATCTGTGAATCCTTCTCTGGACACTAATGATCTACCAGAATGGAATTCATTAGAATCACACCCAAAACAAGTACTTTTAAATCCTTTTGTGGACACTAATGATCTGTTAATCTTATGATCTGCTTGCCAGAATGGAATCCATTTGAATCAAGCTCAAAACAAGTATTCTTCTCTAAACACTGATCATCATTGTCCAAGAAAGGATTCACAGGTATTCGTTGTGTGGTTGATTCAATTGGATTCCATTCTGGCAAATCTTAATTTCAAGGATGCTATCATATTTAGCTTACTATTTTCTCCCTATACCCACTATTTTCTTGTTTTCTTTTATTACCATACCTATCTCTTTTCTCTCTCTCTCATCGCATCTGCAAAGATGGCTAATAACTTAGTGGTGAAGGAAATATGATAACGATGAGAGGTAATAAATTAAGGCCATGTTTGTTTGGATATCAATGCAACCTTTTAAATCATTGCCTTCCTATAAAGCACCTAAATCTTCAACTCATTTCATTCTCTTTCTCACTCTCCTAGTCCTCCAAAACCCTTCTCCAATTTTCACTATCTTCTGTTCAAACTCAAAAAAAAAAAAAAAAAAAAAAAAAAAAAATCAAGAATGGACTTAGAAGAAGAGTACGATCCAAGCTACAACAATGAAGACAACGATGAGATCACTCAAGAAGATGCTTCGGTAGTAATCAGTGCTTACTTCGAAGAAAAGGGTCTAGTTCATCAACAACTCGATTCATTCGATGAGTTCATTCGGAAGAATACTACACAAGAAATCGTTGACGAGTCAGCCGATATCGAGATTCGACCTGAGTTCCCACACAACCCTAGTCACCAGGCTGATTTGGCTGAGGTTCTACTCTTAAATCACTAGGTTTATGTGTTGTATAGTTGAAAACCCAGTTGGAAAAAATTGGTGATTAAATTAGATGAAATTGAAAACAAAGCATTTATTGTAGTTAATTATTAAGCATGATTGGATGAAGAAGAGTAAACTTTTGAGTAAATCAACTTATGTGATTCTATTGTTGATTGATCACCTGTAGTATGGGGTACTTGCATTTTGCCTTTTTTTTTTTTTTTTTTTTGTGTGTGTGTGTGTGTGATAGCTTGGCTAAAGTTGAACTCAAAATCAAAGATTTGTCATGGTTTTAGAGGTAGTAGAGTCGTTGGTTAGTAGCTGCAGTTAGGTGGTGAAAATAAAGTTTTGTAATAATTTGATTGAAGTAGCAACTGAAGATTGAAGTAGTTGTCATAATATGGGTGGTTGGTGAAGATAAATTTTATTTTAATTTTGTTGAAATCGACAAGTTGAAGCTTAGTTTGATTTTTGTTTTGTGTACTTGGTTTCTTAATTTTGATTGCGAAGGTTGAAACACCAATTGGCATTAGTCTTATTAAAAAACCCCGTGGAAAGAATTGATAATTGCTTGAATGAACTCATAATTAAGCATTTATCGTAGTTGGATACTTATTTTACATGGCTGGTAAGAAGTAAGTTTTGTAATTGTATGATTGAGAGTTTGAGACATCAAAAACAGCATTTTAGGGAATTTTAGTGTGGATTAATTGCCTGTGGGCATGGATTGATTGAAAGAATAATTTGGGGCAATTTGTATGACTTTTTTATGATTGAACGTTGCTCTTAGATTGTAGTAATTACAAATTTACTTGAGTAAGCTAATGATGACTGAGTCGGATGGAGAAACTGCAACTTTGTTTCCGAAAGCTGGGAGAATGAAGAATCTAACATATTCATCTCCCTTGTATGTAGACGTGACAAAGAGAGTTATAAAGAAAGGACATGATGGTAAAGAAGTTGCTGAAACACAGGATTTCACTAGTCTTCATTGGGAAGGTATATGAATTAAACACCAAATCAATGAATTGATTATTTGAGTTTCATAAATTGACTCTTCTACTTCTTTGTTGCCTTATATTTTAAGATGCTCCAATCAAGTTATTGCATGCTATATCGAAATTCAAAAAAGGATTTGACGGAGCTTGAAGAGTGTCCTTATGATCAAGGTGGGTACTTCTTCATCAATGGAAATGAAAAGGTTCTAATTGCTTAAGAGAAGATGAGCACCAATCATGTCTATATGTTTAAGAAGAGGCAGCCAAACAAGTACGCCTATGTGGGAGAAGTTCAGTCAATGACAAAGTCCCAAAACAGGCTACCCAATTCCATGTTTGTGCGGATGCTCTCTCGAACTAGTGCCATAGGAGTAGTAATGGCATTAAAAATGGTGTTTGGGTACATATTGACTAATGACCTCCTTTTCTTTTCCCAGCAATTTGTATTGTTTATAAATTTGTATTTTCTTAATTGTTTGCAATCTTAAGTCATTATTTGACAATGTCTCCTTGGTATTTCAAATTATTCACTTAGTAAACAAATTTACAAGTGGTATATAATGACTCTTTTGTCAAATAATTGAGAGACAAAAGATAACTCATTAGCGTGAGTTTGGAATCAACCTAAAAGTGTAACATTTTTTTGAATTTTTTTTATTTGTAGTATTTTTCTTAAATTGATGTAAAAAAAAATTTACTCTTCAAGTCTATTTAGTACAGAAGGATCTAAAAAAAAAAATTAAAAAAATAATTGACAAAAAACCCCTCAAAAAAAATTTAAAAAAACAATAATAAAATAAAAGAAAGAAAGAAAGAAAGAAAAAGAATACCGGGGTCAAGCACAGAAAGACAATTGGGCACCTTAACCATATACCAATGGCATACCCTCATTCTTCGACCTCTGAGTGCGGATGGGCATTTGGGAACCTCAACACATACAACACATACTAAGATTAAACACACCCAATTACACAACCCAACACTTTATCCATCACCCTGTGGATGTAATGCAATGCAAAAGTTGACAATATTGTAACTTAGCTGAAGTCCAATTCCATCACATACAAAATTAACAAATGAATACGATATGAAATACATACATATTTCCATATCTCCAAGTCATTCCCGCCATCAATTTTAATTATATACCAATTCACACATTAAACCTTTCAACATTTTCGGATTTCCACCCAAAATAACTTTCTTAAATCCTCCATTAACATCATCATAACTCAAATTTCATTCCACATACGGATACTCAAGAAGATTAATTGAAATTTCAACATAAAATACCAATTTTGTAATGCAAACCCTCATTTAAAAACAAAGATCTAGGGTTTCAAGAAAATTTGGGGCTTCCTCATTTCATTATCAAATCTAGTAATTATCAAATATTTCTCATCAGTATCTCAAAACATTTTAAATATTTCAAAAATTTGATTGAAAATCCCATTTTTAATATAAACATCTTTTAATCAAAGATTTCAAATTCAAATCAACCCATACTTCCCATAATACAACATAATCAAACGAAATCATAAATAATTACTGTTAAGAGAACTCCCTACCTCAAGGATGAGAGCTACTTAGGAAAACCCAAGCAAAACCCTATGAAACCACGATTCAGTCGGTCAAAAAAAAGATCTCTAGTCCTCCTTTACTGATCTTGCATGATCTATGGTGGATCCTTGGTGTAATGAAATGAAATCAAAGGTTTTGTGGGTAGGGTTTTCGAACATGAAAAGCTGAGGGAGAGAAAATAGAGAAAAGTGAGAGAAAATGAACAAAAAATGGACTTTATACTCACTAATCTCTAACAGACCGCTTGAGCGACTACTCTTGCACTCAAGAGTCAAAGACATCACACTGCTCGAGCACAGAACACACGCTTTCAAAATTTCATACCAAACAAGGCAGACTACTCGAGTGAGCAAACTTGTGCTCAAGCAAAGTTCAATATCTCCCAAAATCTCAGACCTATAAAGGTACTGGATGGCCCGCCAGACTACTCAAGCGAACAATCCATCGCTCAAGCAAAAAGGAAGAAGAAACAAAGATTTTTTTTCCCAGAGTGCTATATTTGATTTGCTTAAATTAATTACTTGTCAAAATTATCTCCAACATGTCTCACTTCCACCCCTCCATGTTTGTGTAATTTCTTTCTTTCTGTCCAACTGATAAGTAAATCTCCCATGTTTAAATGACTTGAGATGAACCTAAACAGTTATCCAAAAATAGTTTATAATCAAGGAAATGGAGAGAAAATGTTTGAGACTCTAAAAAATCTCCCACAATTCTACCAATAATAATGTGATCTAACAAGTGTTAGTTTTTGATTGATTATACACTCAACTATATGGGATCCACTACCTTTACCACATCATCGTAGAGGCATTTGTGGGTGCAAAAGTGGGTCTCTAGCATTGTTGGAAATGGAGCATCCCAATTAGGCTCTTGATAAAAGTTATTGGTAAGAAATTTGACCCTTTAAAGACAATATGTTGGTATGAGTTTAAAAGCTGAATTCTTAATTGTTCTTTAAATCAAATTTTAAGAACTTTTTAGAGTGTGCTTTTATTTTGATTTTTTAATTTACCAAAAGAAAAAATTTAAAATTTAAAAAAAATAGAAAAAAAAAAAAAACAATTGCATGCCAAATGAAAGGAGAGGTCTAGGGAGGATATGCATGGTCGAACAAAACTTATTCCAAATTAGCTTTTACCACCCAACCAATTGTATGGCCAAAGGATTTGAAAAAATCAATTTAAGCAGACAAAATGTAGTTAGGGCAGTTAGTTTGGTATCCGGCTAAAATAGTCTTATTTTTTTTAATTTTTAGTATTTTGTTTTCAAATTTATGTCAATTTTTTTTTTTTTTACTTTTTTCAGTCCATTTAATGTAGTCAAATCAAAAAATGTAAAAAAATAATAATAATAATTTAAACTTCACTAAATACAAATATATATATATCAACAAAAAGTCACTAAAAAAATTAATTATAAAGACCTACATGCATGAGACTCTTGCCTTTGCGAAGTCTAAGGAAAATCGCATGCATGCATGGTCAAGCAAACCTGGTTCTATATTAGCCCTTAAAACGCATTAAATTGCATGGCCGAAGGATTTGCCAAAATATAAATAACAAAATATAGTTAGGGCACTCTCAGTGCCCAAAATTTCCCGAAGGATTTGCCAAAATATAAATAACAAAATATAGTTAGGGCACTCTCAGTGCCCAAAATTTCCTAACTTTTGCAGGTCTTGGGAGGATTAGATGTACGCATCCTCACCTTCAACTGTGAAGAGCCGCTTTTTTAGAGAGAACCTTACTAGGTGTTGTGGACGACGTATGACGATGGTGTGGTGAAGATGGGTACTACAATGAAATTGAGGAAAACAATTAGCAACGTATATAGATTAATTGTCACCCGATTAAAAGATATGAGCCATGGGATACAAGATGAGTTAGGGAAGGAAAACAAAAATCTAAAGAATTCCCAAACTACTATAAAGTAGATAGATTAAAGAATACATTAAACAAAGATTTAGGAGAAGTTTGGAATTATCTAAATAAGTGTATTTTTTGACTTTTTATGAAATATGAGTTGGGTATGCATTGGGTTTGAAGTGATGTGGTAGAGAGGTGATGTGACTTAAATAAGATGATGTGACTTAAATAGTGTTAGCAGGTATTTTAATATTATAATGTGTTATAGGTTGGTTTTTCTTTTCTTTCTCTCCAAATCTCTTCGAGTCTTCATCAATTCCACCAATTCTTATCCTCTCCAAGACTTCCAAGGTAAGTTTCCAAAGTCTTGGTCTTGGTCCACCAAGACTTATCCTTTTCGAGTCCACCATGCTTATCCATCCAAGTCTTCATCCGTTTCATATCCACCAAGGCACCTCCAAGCCTTATCTCCTATATATTTGAGCTAATGTCCTATCTTGGTGCAAGGGTGAAGAAGTTTTGGTTGTGTTGTTATATCTTGAGTGAGATTATCAGGCAAATAAAAAGGGTGTGTGTGATAAAGTTTTGGTTTCAACCAATTGTGCAGTATTGGTGAACCATACGACTTAGTCGGGCTGTTGTATCCTAGGGGAGACAAGTCAAGGTTTTTCTGCTGCACCGGTGTGAGGCTTTGCCTAACCGCAGAGGGCTTGAATCTCCTTAAAGAGAGCGAATTTTCCATGTCTCAGCCCTCGTATTAGTTATTGTAACTTTTATTATTTGTAGTCTCTGGTGTGTTATCTGTAATTATCACCAACAATTTTAAGGAGATTCAAATAGCAAAAGTTCGTGGAGCCAATACTGGAGAAGCCCAACGAGAATACCGGTGATCTCAACAAGCCCTTCCGGTTCAAGGGAGCTCATTTCAAGAGATGGAAAGGCAAGGTGCTTTTCTACCTCAGTCTCCTCAAGGTGGCGTATATCCTGACTGAAAAAAATCTGAACAAAGTCCCCACTGAAGAGATGACCGACGAGGAGTATGCTGCTCATCTTGAAAAAATCGAAAAATACAACACAGATGAGTATAAATGTCAATACTATCTGTTGAATTGTCTTTTAGATCAATTTTATGATTATTATGATACTACTTATACCACTGCTAAGAAAATTTGAAAAGCCTTGCAGAACAAATATGGCACTGAAGAGGCAGGCGCTAAAAAATATGCTGCAAGCGGTTTTTTCCGCTATCAGATGACAGACGGAAAATCAGTGGTGGAGCAAGTTCAAGATTTTCAGATGTTAGTAGCTGAAGTTAGATTTGAAGGCATCAAAATTGGAGAGAATCTTGTTGTAGCAGGTATTGTTGACAACTTCCATCATCTTGGAGGGAGTTCCAGAAGTCAATGCGTCACAAGCAAAAAGAGACGTCCTTGGAGACACTAATCACACGGATACCGGTGGAGGAGGAAGCACGAGGACAAGATGCGCTTATGACACAAGAGCATTCCACTACAAAGGTAAATTTAACTTCTGGAAATACTTTACCTAAAGGTCGATTTCATAAAAATAGTCACTTGAAGCCAGCTAAAAATATTTGGAAAAATACTGGAAGGCCACAAAATAAAAATTACCCGAGGCAAAAGAAATGGAACCAAGAACCCCCTTCACAAGATCTAACAAATGTGACATGTTTTGTGTGTGGCAAAAGTGGGCATATTGCTCGAACTTGCAAATTTCGGAAACAACAGTCTCGACCACAGGCTAATGTTACCAAGGAACCATTTGTGGCTATGATTACAGATATTTTTATGGTTCAAATTTTGTGAAAGGTGGTGGGCAAACTCTGGTGCCAATAGGCATGTCTGCTATGATAAAGATTGGTTCAAATTTCACTCCTTTTAATGAGGAGAGGACTGTTATGCTTGGTGACTCCAGTTTAACAAAGGTGCTCGGGTATGGGGATGTTGAGCTGAATTTTACCTCTGGACGTGTGCTTGTTTTAAAAGATGTGTTGTACACACCGTCCAAGAGAAAAAATTTGATGTCAAGTTATTTGCTCAACAAAGTTGGTTTCAAACAGACTATTGAATCTGACCAATATGTAATCACTAAAAAAGGCATATTTGTGGGAAAATGATATGCCTGTGATGGAATGTTTAAATTAAATGTTGAGAATAAGAAAGCGCTCGAGCGTGGAAATCGTGCTCCCAGTATTTTGTTCTGTTTTGAAGTCCGCTCGAGCGGAATAATTGACACTCGAGCGGGACATTGTGTCTCATGCTCGAGCGGGTGTCGAGCGCCCAATCGAGCGTGATTTTCGCCTATCCAGCACTTTTGACTGTTTTGCAGAACGCTCGAGCGGGTAAAGTTCTACGCCCACTTGAGGGTGGCTAATCTTGTTGTTTTAAGCCCACCTTATTTGGTGGCAAATCCGCATTTCTAAGCCCATTTGAGGGTGGCAAATTCAAACCTTTTTTGAAAACAAACATTGAATTGTTTTGTTCCAATTTAGGCGATCTAGTCTATACTTGTATGATGTGGTTATTATTTTCCCAACTGTGTAGTTAGTGTGTGTTCAATCTGTATACTGTGTAGGGTTGGCGACTGGGGACGCGCTCTAGCTTTACTGTAGCCCAGAACTCTGTGAGTAACAACTGTGTAAAGATATGTTCAAAATGATTATCTTCTGAACAATTGAACTGTACTGCTTTCTGAACTGATACTGTTAATTGAATGAATGTATGTCCTATATTCTGAACTGTATTGTGGCATCCTTAGCAACTACTGTTTACTGTTACTGTTACAGAGATCTCTGTCGGTTCCCTTGTTGGAACCACTACTGTTACTGACTGATGGCCATCATTTACTGCTCGATCTTTTAAGACCTACTGTTTACTGTACTGTTATGCTAGTGGATGTACCACATATGACTGTACTGACTGAACGACTGAAATACTGATTTAATGGACTGTTTTCATTACTGTAAGGATATTCATTCTTAACCCCTTTACGCATTGTGTTATTCACTGGGCTTTAGCTCACTGCTCATATATATATGTAGGTGTTCAGGCACCAGACCGCAGCTAGGAGCATCAAGGTAAACTCCAGTTTTGTCGAGCTAACCTATGTGCCTCAATACGAGGTTCCGAGCCTATCAAGCTACGGCTTAGGGGTGTTTTTGTTCCTCCTTCTGTCACTGTAACCGTTTTGTTTACTGTACTGTACGGTACTGTTTAATAGGGATTAGGTCTCTGAACTGAATGATTGTTTTTATGTACATACTGTTTGGTCTGTCTGTGTATATATATATATTTGAATGAAAAGTCTTTTTGGCATACAGACTGTCACAGCTCATTGGGCACTGTCTATTTACTGTATTGGCTTCCGCCAGCCCCTGTACTCTGTATTACTGTATTACTGTTAAGCAGGCCTTCGGTAATCTCGGATTACTGGCTGGCTATAGTGCTAAACCCATAAAGGCGGGTTTGGGTCATGACAGAGTGGTATCAGAGCGATACTTACCACGAGTTATACCGCACACACTTGTCCAACTGAGCTATAGGATGTCCTAGGAAAGTGATTATGGCATTACATGAGCATGATAAGTGTGTGTGGCTATGACATGACTGAATGTATGCTAATGTGTTAATCTGTTTAAACAAATGACTACCTATGTTGATAACTGTTATAACTGCCTATAGTGAAATGGATAATGCGAGAACTGCAAATGAATCTGAAACCTCATCCTCTAAGGCAAGAATGACAAGACTGGAAAGAATGATGGAACTTAAAACTGAAAGACTGGACCAACAACAGAACCAACAACCCCCACCTCCTCCTCCGGTACAGCCGGAACAGAATGTGAATGTTAACGATGGGGACATAATTGCTCTCATCCACAAGTTCAGCAAAATGAAACCGTCATCCTTTCAAGGAGGCCTTGAACCGTTAAAAGCTGAAACATGGGTCCTTGAGACTGAAAAATTGTTTGAGGTATTTCCGTGCTCTGAAGCACATAAAGTGCTATTGGCCACCTTTACTCTGCAAGAAGAAGCCAGAAGGTGGTGGATGCTTATCCGTGATGACAACACCGTAATGACTTGGGGTCAATTCAAAGGAGCCTTCTTCGAGAAGTATTTCCCTCAGTGTGTTAGGGATAGAAAGGTGACTGAGTTTGAACAACTAAAACATGGCACAATGTCTGTTGCTGAATATGAGACAAAATTTACTGAACTTGCCCGTTATGCACCACATATGGTGGACACTGACTACAAGAAGGCCAGAAAGTTTGAAGGCGGCCTTAATGTTGCAATACTCGACAGAATTAATGTTTTGAAGCTACCGAACTATGTAAATGTTCTTGACCGAGCCTTGATGGCTGAATCGAACATCGAAGCACTGAAAACTGAAACACCAACATCTATGAATGTGTGTGGAAAAGGCAGGGTTTTAATTCAAGAAAGGCAAACATAACCTATTGAATAAGAAACAGAATATGGGGTCAACAAACTAGCCCCAACCAAGGAAAGTGGTTTCACACCACCCTGTTCTTGAGTGTGGCAAGAAGCACAAAGGGTCTGTTACAAATATCTGGAGCCTGTTACAGGTGTGGCAAGGTGGGCCACATGGTTAAAGACTGCCCCTCTGCTCCACAAGCCAGTAGTAAAGCTGCACCAAGCGTGCGGCTCAACTGTTGCACCAAAACCGAACCCCAAAGCTACCGGGAAGGAGCCTATGAGGCAGGGCCGAGTGTTTTGCCCAGTTACCGGGAAACGTGCAGAATACCGAGACCGTTGTGTCAGGTATTCTCTCTATTTGCACCCAAAATGCTTATGTACTGATTGATTCGGGGTCTACGCATTCTATGTGTCCATGCTTTTTTTGCGAAAAACCTAAAATAGACCATTAGAAACCTATGAATTATCTGTTAGCTGTAATCATCACCCGTTGGGAATCTATGACCTGTGCATATATGACCCTGCTTGTGAAATGATTGTTGGTGATGCACATTTGGTTTATTGACTTATGCCTCTGAACATTGATCATTTTGACGTAATATTGGAAATGGACTGGTTTAATGAAATACCATGCACCATAAACTGTGTAACGAAACAAGTAGTTTTCTCCACGGGTTTACCTGAATTTGGTTTAATGGGTTGGAGTAGTACCCCCCCCTATTTGATTTGATCTGTGAAAGCTATTAAATTGATTGAAAGGGGTGTAAGGGCTATCTGTGTTTTGTATTGACTGTATCTACTGACGATGATCCTAACGTGAACAGTATTCTATAGTCAGAGAATTCTCAGATGTATTTCCAGATAATCTGCCAGGGACTTGATTGGCAGGGAGATCGGAATTTACCGTCGATGTGATTCCGGGAACGCAGCCAGCTATCAAAAGCTCCTTACCGATGACTCCAACTGAACTGAAAGAATGAAAGTGGGTAAACTGCATAGAACTGCGGATAATGAAGTTCATCAGGCCTAGCACTTCGCCGCATGGGGCGCTCTTGTTTTATTTGTTGAAGAAGAAAGACGGCTGCACTGAGACTGTGCCATGACTACCGTGAAACTGAAACGAAGGTAACTGTGAAAAATAAAATACCCATTGCCTACATATTTGGTGACTTTATTTGATCAGTTGCAGGGTGCCTCAAGTGGTTCTCTAAAATCGACCTCAGATCAGGAATACCATCAGTTGACAGTTAATCAGAGGCATTGACAAATTGCTTTTCGAACGATGGTATGGCATTATCGAATTTTAGTCTATGCCTTTCGGAGTTACCAATGCACTCTGCCTGCACTTTTACTGGACCCTCATGAACAGAATCTTTAAAACATCCCCGTTTTGATGACTTTATTGTAGTATTCTTGATGACATACTGATTTAACCCTCCAAAAGTATAGAGAAACATTGAACATCATCTGAGATTATGCCCTACAGACGCCTAAGAAGAATAAAAACCTGTATGTTAAACTGTCTAAATGCCGAATTTTGGCTTGGATCATGTTATGGTTTTTTGGGGCATGTTGTTAGCAAAGATGGAATTCTGTTGATGCCGCAAAAAATTGAAGCTGTAGTAAAACTGGTTTAGCCAACAAATATGACAGAAGTCTCGAAGCTTGTTTGGGATTAGGCCGAATATTACAGAAGGATTTATCAAAGATTTCTCCAAAATTGCCTTACCATTTGACTCAACTGACACGAGAAGGGGATATCATTTGACTGGACTGACCAAAGGGATTCATGCTTTCCAGGAGTTGAAAACTCGACTTGTAACTGCCACCGCGTTCTTAACCCTACCTTCAGGTACGGACGGTTTATACTGATATTAAGTGATGCTTTCTCATAGGTTTGGAATGTTGTTTTAAGCAGAATGGGAGAGTTATTTGCTTATGCTTCCCGACAACTTGAGACCGCATGAAAAGTAACTACCGGACCCATGATCTGGAACTATTACTGCAGTAGTATTTGCAGTGAAAAATCTGGCAGTCACAATCTGTAATGGGCGACATGTGAAGTATATTACCAGACCATAAAGAAGTATGAAAATATCTTCTCACACAGAAAAGAACTGAACATGAGATCAGCGGAGAATGGCTAGAACTGATTAAAGACCTTATGACTTACAGCATTTTGTACCATCGGAAAAGCCAACACTGTTGCGATGCACTGAGCCGGAAATCGATTAGAAATTTTAGCCGCTTATTTGCTCACCGGGCAGGAAAGGAATTGCTTTGGTGACTTAAAAAATCTGAAATAAATTGCTTTACGAGAACAAGGTGGAACCTTAGCTGCTATTCTTGCCTCAACCCAGCACTATTGAAGAGATTAAAAGAACAGCAACTGGATGACTTCTTGAAGAAGATCATCGAAGAAAGGGGAACTAACCCAACCGGTTTTTACATTTGAAAAGTAAGTACTAAATTTCAAGAAGACTGTGTGTACCAATGATCTTCTGAATTGAAATAGGGTTCTGCAAGAGTGCCCATTCAAAATTTTCTATCCATCCAGGGAATACGGAAAATGTATCAAGATCTGAACTGAAATTTCTGGTGGCCGGGAATGAGAAAGAAATTACTGACTTTGTATCGAATGTCTTCATTGCCTAAAAGTCAAAGCCGAACCATCATGACCCGCAGGCTTTTATTGCCAGCCTCTTACCGATACCGGAGTGGAAATAGAGCTATCACCATGGATTTTATGTGGTTGCCTCGCTCCAGTTAAAGGTATGGACCAATTTGGACCGGTTATCATTGATAGACTGACTAATTCAGTCACTTCTTACCTATTAAGACGATTTATAATGCGGCAAAATTGCGCTTACCTACTTGATGAATTGTTAGACTGCATTGAGTGCCTGTGTCCATTGTTTCTGACAGGGATTCGAAGTTCACGTCGAGATTTTGGCAAAGCTTACAGACGTGCATTGGGTATTGATGAGACTGAGTTAGTGCTTATCATCTCAGACCGATGGCCAGTCAAAAGGACCACTCCAGACTCTGAGAGGATTACTGAGAATGTGTGTCCTGATTTCAGGCGAAACTGGAAAGCCATTTTGCTTGGCTAATTCACCTACATACAACAACTACCATTCAAAGTATGTATGGCGTCTTTCGACGCATCATTGCTAGCAGAAAATGCTAATCTCTGATTTGCTGGGCAGAAGTTGGAGATGGGCTCTCTACTGGGCCCACGCTCCTCTTCATTTT
>NW_021026726.1:41180-102611 GCF_004153795.1 Camellia sinensis | reverse complement strand
CGGTCATTATTTCATATTTATACATTGCAAATGTAGCTTCCAGCATTTTGTTCTGTTTTTAAGTCAGCTCGAGCGGGGTAATTTACGCTCGAGCGGGACCTTGTGTCTTACGCTCGAGCGGATGTCGAGCACCCAATCGAGCGTGGATTTCACCTATCCAGCACTTTTGACTGTTTTGAGATATGCTCGAGCGGTTGAGTATGCGCTCGAGCGGAAACCTTTGTCTGCATGTCCGCTCGAGCGGATTAACCTACGCTCGAGCGGGAACCCTGTTTTCTGAAAATGCTTTTAAAGTGCATTTTTGCATCCTCATCTCATCCTAGGCATTATTAGGCCTAGTACAACAACAGCTATCATTCAAGTATTGGTATGGCGCCTTTCGAGGCATTGTATGGCAGAAAATGTAGATCTCCGATTTGCTGGGCAGAAGTTGGAGATGGGCCTTTGCTTGGGCCCAAGATTGTATACGAAACAACTGAGAAAGTGAAACTGATACAATAGAGACTGAAAACCGTTCAGAGTAGACAGAAAAGTTATGCTGATGACAGAAGACGGGATAGAGAATATGAAGTGGGTGATCACGTGTTTGTGAAAGTGACGCCGATGAAAGGCCAGACTCGTTTTAGAGTCAAAGGCAAATTAGCGTCGAGATACGTCAGACCATATGAGATTATTGAGAAAATCAATTCGGTGGCGTATCAAGTTGCGCTTCCTTCTGAAATGGAGCATATGCACAACATCTTCCATATTTCTATATGGAGGGACTACCTCCGGGATCCTTTCCATGTGATAGAGCCTACTCGTGTAGTGCTGAGTGACAACTACACTTACGAGGAACGGCCTATTCCAATTGTAAATAGACGGATCAAGAAATTAAGAAACAAAGAGATCCCGTTAGTGAAAGTTGACTGGCAAAACCACGATGACGTGTATGCCACTTGGGAGAGAGAAGATGACATGGCTAAAAAATATCCTGAACTGTTTCCACTGAATCCTGTTTTCTTCCAAAACAAAGGTAACTCGAGTTTAGAGGACTAAACTTTTTTTAAGGAGGGGAGACTGTAACAACCCTCGTCACTGTTTACAAATTAACCACTGATTACTACTAAACTGAGAGTGATTGTGATTGATAACTGAAGTAATTGAACTGATTGAAATACTGAACTGACTGACTGAAATCTGAAACTGATTGATTGACTGTATCTGTCTAAATGCATTTTTATCTTTTGCTTGTTAATTGATCTGTTCATGTTTTTATGGTTAATTTGCGAATTGAAGGCCGTATCGGCGTCTGAATCTGAAATTGATTGATGTTCTATGATCGTTAGAATTAATGTGAATTTATGGCATATTTATCTGATAACTGATTTGGTATGATTAAATTAGAGTAAATTAAGCCAAATTAATAGAGTTGGACTTATTTACCATTAGACCATTGAGTGGACCACTACCTAATATCTTTTGAAGCCTTATTACATTAGAAACAACACAATTCATCAGCCATTGAGTGACACAAAACCGACTGAGAGAGAGAGGTGGAGGAACTTAGCTTCATCTTGAATTTTGCTTGGAAATTGAAGGATTGAGTGCACATTTGAGCTTGTATATCTTGCATCCTAGACCTAAGGTAGTGTAATTACCCTCTTGTTTGTGAATTGAACTTGCTCTTACATGATTCTTGTCAAATTTAGTGGATTAAGTCATGAAATAGCTTCACATGTTGAATTATAACTTACTTCATGCATGCATGGTTGTATTGATGAATTTTAAGTTGTTTTCATGGCAAATTGTCACATGCATGTCCATGTTTTGAGTATGAACCATGATTTCATCATGCTTTTAGAAAGAATTGGTTCAATTGAGCTAGCATTTGAATCTTTGAGGTGTTTAAATTCATGCATGTTTGCATGTTCTTCATATTTATGGAAATTGGTTTGAATCGGATTTATTTGAACCACCCTTGGGCTTTGATTTTACAAATTGAGCTTTGAATCATGTTAAAGTATGAGTTTTGATGTGTTTTCTGGAAAATTGGCCCAAGAGGATCGAAATTTATGGTTTAAAACTTGGTTTTGAGGAATCGTGCTCCTTAGCAATTTTGTTCCTGTTTTGAAGTCCGCTCGAGCGGAAAATAATTGACGCTCGAGCGGGTGTCGAGCGCCCAATCGAGCGTGATTTTCGCCTATCCAGCACTTTTGACTGTTTTGCAGAACGCTCGAGCGGGTAAGTCTACGCTCGAGCGGAAACCTTTGTCTGCATGTCTGCTCGAGCGGAGTAACATACGCTCGAGCGTGACCCCTATTTTCTGAAAAGTCTAACAATGCTTTTAAAGTGCATCTTTGCATCCTCATCCCATCCTAGGCATTCCTAGGCCTAGTTTAAAACATCTTAATGAGGATATAGATGTAGAACCACACCGAGGCAAATTAGGGATTAAGTTATTATCTTTCCCAACTGTGTAGCTTAGTGTGTGTTCAATCTGTAACTGTGTAGGGTTGGCAACTGGGGACGCGCTCTAACTTTATTGTAGCCCAGAACTCTGTGAGTAACAACTGTGTAAAGATATGTTCAAAATGATTATCTTCTGAATGATTGAACTGTACTGCTTTCTGAACTGTTACTGTTAATTGAATGAATGTATGTCCTATATTCTGAACTGTATTGTGGCATCCTTAGCAACTACTATTTACTGTTACTGTTACAGAGATCTCTGTCGGTTCCCTTGTTGGAACCACTACTGTTACTGACTAATGGCCATCATTTACTGCTTGGTCTTTTAAGACCTACTGTTTACTGTACTGTTATGCTAGTGGATGTACCACATATGACTGTACTGACTGAACGACTGAAATATTAATTTAATGGACTGTTTTCATTACTGTAAGGACATTCATTCTTAACCCCTTTACGCATTGTGTTATTCACTGGGCTTTAGCTCACTGCTCATATATATATGTAGGTGTTCAGGCACCAGACCGCAGCTAGGAGCATCAGGGTAAACTCCAGTTTTGTCGAGCTAACCTATGTGCCTCAATACGAGATTCCGAGCCTGTCAAGCTACGGCTTAGGGGTGTTTTTGTTCTCCCTTCTGTCTCTGTAACCGTTTTGTTTACTATACTGTACGGTACTGTTTAATAGGGATTAGGTCCCTGAACTAAATGATTGTTTTTATGTACATACTGTTTGGTCTGCCTGTGTATATATATATATTTGAATGAAAAGTCTTTTTGGCATACAGACTGTCACAGCTCATTGGACACTGTCTATTTGCTGTATTGGCTTCCGCCAGCCCCTGTACTATGTATTACTGTATTACTGTTAAGCAGGCCTTCGGTAATCTCGGATTACTGGCCGGTTACGGTGCTAAACCCATAGGGGCGGGTTTGGGTCGTGACAATCAACCTGAAGGTTTTGTGAAACCCGGTCAAGAAAGCAAAGTGTGCAAGCTAGTTAAATCCCTCTATGGCTTAAAACATACCCCTAAACAGTGGCATGAGAAATTTGATTCCTGCATGATTGAGAATGGCTATAAAACGAATGAATGTGATAAATGCATTTACTATAAATCTGAAGAAAATTCACATGTCATTATTAGCCTCTATATCGATGATTTACTCATATTTGGCTCTAATTTGCATATCATCGTGGAAACCAAAAATATGCTTAGTAGCCATTTTGATATGAAAGATCTTGGTGAGGCTAATTATATTCTGGGAATGAAAATTATCAAAAGCTGTGATGGTATATTTCTTGATCAGTCGCATTATGTTGAGAAAATTTTGAGAAAATATAATTTTTATAACTGCAAGCATGTTCTTACTCCTTTTGATCCTCATGTGCGTTTATTTCCTATTGAAAATGATGAGGATGTAATTAATCAAAAGGAATATGCTAGTATGATTAGTAGCTTGCGTTATGCGATTGACTGTACTAGACCTGACATTGCATATGCAGTTGAAGTACTTAGCAGGTTTACGAGCAAGCCTGGCAGTGATCACTGGCTAGCTATTGAGCGTATTATGAAATATTTATCTGGTACCATAAAATATGGCTTGTTTTATAATAAGTATCCTGCAGTACTTGAAGGTTACAGTGATGCCGATTGGAATACCTTATCAGGTGACTCATTATCAACCACTGGTTACTTATTTACATTGGGAGGTAGTGCTATAAGTTGAAAATCGAAAAAACAAACCATTATTGCTAATTCAACAATGGAGGCTGAGCTTATTGCTTTAGCTACAGCTAGTGAAGAAGCAAATTGGTTAAGAGATTTGTTAAATGAAATCTCTTGTTGGGAAAAACCGATTCCACCTATATTGATTCATTGTGATAGCACTGCAGTAATTGGTCGAGTTAATAACCGTTATTATAACGGTAAATCTAGACCTATCAGAAGAAAACACAGTACTGTGAGATCTTATATGAATAATGGCATCATAAATGTGGATTATATTAAATCTGGTGATAATCTTGCAGATCCATTAACTAAGGCCTTAGCAAGAGATAGAGTCTGGAATACATCGAGGGGGATGGGATTGAAGCCCATTGAATATAGCAAGAGCCATGTATGAGGATACTCAACCCAAGGACCAGAGATCCTGTAACTGGGTTCAATGAGAAAAACGATTATATGATGACCGTGAGAAATGCACTAAATTATCTTTTACGCATCCATGTGATGTAAGTGCATTTATCCTGTAACGTTGTAGAGGTTGAGTTATTAAAAAACTCTAAATGAATTTCTGTAGCTCTTATTGAATGGGGTGTCATAGTTACAGGAGCACCCTTGACAGAATTCACCTATGTGAGTGTGGTAGTGGGGCCGCTACCTATGAGATTTGGGCTAATTCTCAAACACACTCATGAATCCTGGGATCGCACAAGGCCGTAATGTGCTAGCTTTTAAAGCTTTTGTGAACACCTGGAATATTATGTGTATGCAATAATTATTTATTTCCCTTAAGTAGTCATAGTTCAATGCTGAGCATACTATTGGCTCTGGAGTAGATATTATTGTTTCACTAATGGAGGTTCAATGCAGAGCACACCCACCATGATGCATAATATCCTTATTTGCCTAATAATCTCAGTTTTTGTTACCTGTAATATTAAAATAGGTGGGAGAATGTTAGCAGGTATTTTAATATTATAATGTGTTATAGGTTGGTTTTTCTTTTCTTTCTCTCCAAGTCTCTTCGAGTCTTCATCAAGTCCACCAATTCTTATCCTCTCCAAGACTTCCAAGGTAAGTTTCCAAAGTCTTGGTCTTGGTCCACCAAGACTTATCCTTTTCAAGTCCACCATGCTTATCCATCCAAGTCCTCATCCGTTTCATATCCACCAAGGCACCTCCAAGCCTTATCTCCTATATATTTGAGCTAATGTCCTATCTTGGTGCAAGGGTGAAGAAGTTTTGGTTGTGTTGTTATATCTTGAGTGAGATTATCAGGCAAATAAAAAGGGTGTGTGTGATAAAGTTTTGGTTTCAACCAATTGTGCAGTATTGGTGAACCATACGACTTAGTCGGGCTGTTGTATCCTAGGGGAGACAAGTCAAGGTTTTTCTGCTGCACCGGTGTGAGGCTTTGCCTAACCGCAGAGGGCTTGAATCTCCTTAAAGAGAGCGGATTTTCCATGCCTCAGCCCTTATATTAGTTACTGTAACTTTTATTATTTGTAGTCTCTGGTGTGTTATCTGTAATTATCACCAACAAATAGGATAGCGACTTTTTAACTTTTTGACTTTTTTAGATTATGACAAATTAAATTTTTTCTTTTGTATTAACATCACTTTTTTGAACTTCTTCCATAGAATGGTTACAACAACCTAATTATTAGCAACAGTGAGAGTGATTTGGTTCCACAAGCTAACTTTTCTGTTTCTTTTCCTTTCATGTGTTTGCTTCCTGTGATGTGTAGGATATTTTTGTCATTTACATGAAATTGAAGTTCATCCCTTTCAAAGCCAACTGCATTATCTTTATTTTCCCAACCACTAGGCTCCACTCAAAATTCATTTTGGAAATGGGTTATTTGGTATTTTTTTGTGGGGATGTATTTTCTGAATACCAACACGTGGCAAGGTGACGCCGACGTGTCAGCCGAGGTGCCACGTGTTTTGATTGTGACGCCGAGGTTATCTCGGAAAAGCCGAGGTTATCTCCTTAGATATCGAAATCCGAGATAAATTGATAAGGGGCAAGAGTCCTAGAGTAAAGAGGGAACTTTGCTAAGATAAGGATAAAACTCTTAGGGAGTTTATCTTTATCTCTTGTGAAATCCTAAGTAAGCACTGAATGGGAGTCCATAGAAGTCAGGCTTCTATTGGGATCAGGATTGAGTTGGCTATAAAAGAGAGGCACCCCCGTGGGTCTAAGGTACACAGTTTTATGCTTTGAGTAGTGAGTTTATCACTTGATTTATCTTTGAGAGATATACTGACTTGATCATCAGAGTGCCCCCAGGTGGAAGAGCCACCGCCGGAGCCTTTTCTTTCTGTTGCAGGTTAGCTGAAACCATATATTCTGTTAGTGCTCTCCAGCTGATTACTAGGCGGGCAGTGTGGTCAGAAAATCACCCACACAATTTGGTGCCGTCTGTGGGAAACTTAGAAGAATAGATGGCCAGTAACGGACAGAAGGAAAACATTGGGGGCGACACTCCCGCTGGGAGTGGCAGACCAATTGACCTTGACATTGAAGGAGACAACCATAATGCAGAAACTCATGACCAGGGCCACGGAGAGAAAGACGTCGACCAGGAGGGCGACACTTCGAAGAGGACAGACCAAGGCAAGTACTATCACGAAGACAACCTTCAGGTATGGAGGGATAGGTGCTTACGCAGGGATGAGGAAGTAAAAGAATTAGCGAACAAGTTGGCAGACCTACAGTCGGTCGTCAACTTCATGATGCAAAACAATGTCATGCAGCCACCATACCCGCTGCAGGATACGCTGATGCCAGCAACTAATACCTAGAAGAGAGGAGAGAGAACAATTCCCGAAGTCCCTCAGCACGCCAGGAGCGGAAGGCACTCTCACCGACCTTCCAGGGAAGTCGGAAGAAAAGAGCTGAGACGAGAGGAGAGGAGTCCCAAAGAACGTATCACACGAAGAACCTAGAGCCCAAAGAACATCGGCATGTTCAATGGCAGGCGCTCTGCTTTGACACAACACATGGAGAGAGATCAAAACGAGCCCACCACGAGGCTGAAAGTAGTGTGCCGAAAAGATTAAAGTCCAAAGATAGCCGAGCTCCAAGGAGGAGTAAAGAAGACTTGAGAGATTACCTCAAGAGGAAACAACAGAATGCTGAAGCCGAGGTAACATCCCCGGTTAAGCCGAAGACACCATTCTCGGTGGAACTGGACAAATTTAAAGCACCAAAGAGATTCAGAATGCCAAGGTTCCAAATTTATGATGGTAAGTCAGATCCCAACTTTCACGTTGGACTATACCTGAATTCAATGGCGTTATATAGTGGGAACGAGCCGTTGCTCTGCAAAGTATTCCCCTCATCCTTCGGAGAAATTGCATCAGATTGGTTCCATAAACTACTAAAGGGAAGCGTAAAGACTTGGGAAGGCCTGGCCGAGATATTTGTGGCCAGGTTTGTGACAAATAAACTACAACCCTTGAGGGTCGACGCACTGATGGCTTTAAAAATCGCCAGGGATAAAGGCCTTAGGGCCTACGCAAAAAGGTACTACGAGATTTTCAATCGAATACCTGATTGCAACCAAGAGGTGGCGGTCGTATCCTTCAAAAATGACCTGAAAGATGACTGCCCACTACGAAAATCCTTGGCAAAGACATTGCCAAAAAGCATGGAAGAACTCATGGCGAGAATCGAGAAGTACGCTAGAGCCGAGGAGGATGCGTTGGGAAATAAAGAAACAAAGCAGGAGAAAGGAAACGGCTCGCCGAAGAGAAGCCGAGGTAACAACAGACCAACCAAACAAAAAACGGAATTGAAGGCTAAACAGGCAGTAACAACTATATTCCGAGTCCCGATCCACAAAGTCTTGGATCAAATACGAAACCAACCCTATTTTAGAGGACCGACAAGAACACCAGGGGAATTCATGGGGAGAAACGTCGGTAGGCGTTGTGCCTATCACAATGAAGAAGGGCACCCAACTTAGGGCTGCAGAGCCCTAAAAGCACACTTAGAAGACTTGGTAAGGCAAGGACATCTGAGGGACCTTGTTGATGAGGCCAGGACTAGAGAAGAACAGGCAAGATTGCCTAAGCACCAGCAGCTCCGCCTCCCCCAGCATAGCAACCACCCGCAGGAGGACCACGGGTGGTTAACGTAATTCACTCAAAGGTGAACGAAAACGACATACGAGGGGAAACCCAGAAGGTAAAACACCTACAGCACGTGAACCAGTGTGGTCATAAAAGACCTCGGCCTGAAGAATGCCAAGGACCGACGATAGCCTTCACTGAAGCCGATCTAGAGATGGTCCAGCATCCACATAATGATGCCTTGGTAGTATCCCTCCAGGTTGGGGAGTGCCAAGTAAAACGCATCCTGATTGATCAAGGCAGCTCTTGCGATATCATGTATGTTAGATGTTACAAAGAGCTGGGCCTTCATTCTGATGACTTAGAGCAATCCAATGGCCCGATGGTCAGCCTCAATGGAACGCTGACGTGGCCGCTGGGCACAACAAGCTTGGAAGTACAAGCTGGCACTAAGAAGATCAGGACAAAATTCATGGTGATTGACACACCTTCGCCATACAACATCATCTTGGGAAGGCCATGGTTGCATGCAATTGGGGCAATTCCCTCAACATTGCACCAACTACTGCGGTTCCTAACAGAGCATGGGATTGAAGAAGTCAGAGGAGATCAACTGCAGGCAAAGAATTGCTCCATGGCTGCAATGAAATCCACCTGCAATATTCGAGAACCAGAAAAGGCAGAAATTGAAGATGAGGACATGGAAGTCCTAGAAGACGTCAGCAAAGAACCAACCGAGAAAAGCGAAGAGGCATTGAAGAAAATCTTCGTCCAGGATGGAGATGAAGAACGCTTCTTTCTTCTCGGCTCAGGCTTAGCCGAAGAAGAGGACAAAGGGTTGGAGACTTTTCTAAGAGCCAACATTGAGGTGTTCGCCTGGACACCTTACGAAATGCCTGGCATCGACCCCGAGGTCACTTGCCACAAACTGAATGTTGACAGGTCAGCAAAACCTGTGATTCAACGAGCCAGAAGACCAACGTTGATGCACGTCGAAGTAGTAGAGGAAGAAGTGGACAAACTTCTGGAGGCCAGGGCCATCCGAGAAGTTCATTACCCGACATGGCTATCCAGCACAGTAGTGGTAAAGAAGAAAAACGGTAAATGGAGGGTCTGCGTAGATTTTACAAGCCTGAACAAAGCTTGTCCCAAAGACAGCTTTTCTCTACCTAAGATTGACCAGTTGGTAGACGTCACATCTGGACATGGAAGGATGAGCTTCCTGGACGCTTACAGAGGATACCACCAGATAGCCATGTACCCCCCAGATGAGGAGAAGACAGCGTTTATCACCCCGAAAGGGCTGTATTGTTACAAGGAAATGCCTTTTGGGTTGAAAAACGCAGGAGCAACTTACCAAAGGTTGGTAACCAAGATGTTCAAAAACCTGAGTGGCCAAACAGTAGAAGCCTACATCGACGACATGGTCGTGAAGACCAAGGAACCAAAGGGCCATCTTGCTGACCTAAAAAAGGTCTTTGATATACTCAAAACATACCGGCTCCGACTCAACGCATCGAAGTGCGCGTTTGGAGTTTGATCAGGTAAATTTTTGGGGTACCTGGTAACAAGAAAGGGCATTGAGGCCAGTACAGATCAAATCAAGGCCATCCTAGAGCTGAAAAGCCCGACGTCGGCAAAACAGGTTCAGATGCTTACTGGAAGGGCCGCAGCCCTAAATAGGTTCATAAGCCGAAGCTCAAACAAATGTAAACCTTTCTTCAACCTGGTGAAGAAGGCTACGGACTTCTTATGGACTGAGGAATGTGAGGCCGCCTTGGCCAACCTAAAGAAATATCTGACCACGGCTCCAGTCCTCTCAACACCTGAACTTGGGGAAGAACTGTTTTTGTACTTAGCAGTTTCAGAACACGCGATAAGTGTCGTGCTAATCCGAGAGGAAAAAGGGGAGCAAAAGGCTGTTTATTATGTAAGCAAAACCTTGGTCGACGTAGAAACAAGGTACCTACCACTGGAGAAACTAATGCTGGCCTTAGTAATGGCTTCAAAGAAGCTAAACCATTACTTTCAAGTGCACAAGATTATAGTGTTAACAGAGCACCCACTAAAGTCCTTCCTACAACAAGGAGACTTAACTGGAAGAATAGCAAGATAGGCAGTGGCCTTGGACCAATACGACCTAGAGTTCAAACCAAGAATAGCAATTAAGGGCCAAGTTTTGGCCGACTTCGTGGCCGAATTCACACCAGAATCCATCAAGGCTCCGTTGAGCCAAGATGAACAAGGTCCAAGCAAACAAGGAGAAGCCCAGCCAAAGGCAAAAGAACAAGAAAAGGAAAAACTCAGACCTTGCAGTATTTACATCGGCGACTCCTTTCGCCTATTTGTCGATGGGAGTTCAAACCGGCAAGGAGCAGGAGCAGGAGTAGTGTTAATATCTCCTGATGGGGAGATATTGGAACAGTCTATTCGATTGGGGTTCAAGGCCTCAAACAACGAGGTAGAATACGAAGCACTGATTGCAGGACTAAAGCTAGCAGTAGCAGCAGAAGCAGATGAGGTAATAATTTTTTGTGATTCATAACTTATAGTAAATCAAACAACAGGAGAGTTTGCAACCCGTGATGAGCGAATGTCGGCATACGCAAAGGAAGTCATCAGGCTGGCAGCCTTGTTTCGCAACTGCCGACTTCTTCAAGTCAGCCGAGATGATAACAACCACGCCGATGCGTTGGCCAACTTGGCAAGCTCAATGCAAACTGGAAAAACAAGAACAATAATGATTGACTATCTGTCAAGCCCAAACACAGAACAGCCGATCACAAAGCAAGAAGCAATGTGTGTGGACTTGGGACCAAGCTAGATTGATGCAATTGTTACATTCCTGAAAGAGGGAAAGCTGCCAGAAGACCATAAGGAGGCACACAAGGTCAGATTGAAGTCGGCAAGATTCAGTCTGACAGCGGACGGACATCTCTACAGAAGGTCCTTCACTTGACCCATTTTAAGGTGCGTACACCCTTTGCAGGTGGAAGATTTTCTATACGAAATTCATGAAGGGATTTGTGGAAGCCACACTGGGGGCAGATCACTAGCTCACAGGGCCATTACCCAGGGGTATTGGTGGCCCTACATGCAAAAAGATGCAGAAGCCTACGTGAAGAAGTGTGAACAATGCCAAAGGTTCGCACCTTTGATACACTAGCCAGCTGCTGACCTGAACCCTGTATCCAGTCCATGGCCATTTGCCCAATGGGGCATGGATCTCATTGGGCAGTTACCCCAAGCAACTGGGCAAAGGAAGTACTTACTGGTAGCAACAGATTACTTCACAAAGTGGATAGAAGCGGAACTCTTGCCAAAATCCGAGATGTGGACATCAAGAATTTCATATGAAGAAACATCATCACCAGATTTGGTATTCCAAGAGCAATAGTTACCGACAACGGAACGCAGTTTGACAGCAAACTTATCAAGAACTTCTGTGCAAAATTCAAGATAAAGAATTACTTTTCAACACCAAGTTTTCCCCAAAGCAATGGGCAAGCCGAAACATCCAACAAAGTAATTCTAGACGGAATAAAAAAGAGATTGCAGGCAACAAAAAGAAAATGGGTAGACGAGTTGCCCAATGTACTCTGGGCACATCGAACTACGCCGAGAAGATCAACAGGGGAAACCCCCTTTGCCATGGCGAAATTTGTAGCAATTTACAAGTTGAAGTTAAGCCGAGATAATTGTTTATCTTCACTTGTTGAAATTTGTAGCAATTTACAAGTTGAAGTTAAGCCGAGATAATTGTTTATCTTCACTTGTTGAAATTTGTAGCAATTTACAAGTTGAAGTTAAGCCGAGATAATTGTTTATCTTCACTTGTTGAAATTTGTAGCAATTTACAAGTTGAAGTTAAGCCGAGATAATTGTTTATCTTCACTTGTTGAAATTTGTAGCAATTTACAAGTTGAAGTTAAGCCGAGATAATTGTTTATCTTCACTTGTTGAAATTTGTAGCAATTTACAAGTTGAAGTTAAGCCGAGATAATTGTTTATCTTCACTTGTTGAAATTTGTAGCAATTTACAAGTTGAAGTTAAGCCGAGATAATTGTTTATCTTCACTTGTTGAAATTTGTAGCAATTTACAAGTTGAAGTTAAGCCGAGATAATTGTTTATCTTCACTTGTTGAAATTTGTAGCAATTTACAAGTTGAAGTTAAGCCGAGATAATTGTTTATCTTCACTTGTTGAAATTTGTAGCAATTTACAAGTTGAAGTTAAGCCGAGATAATTATTTATCTTCGCTTGTTGAAATTTGTAGCAATTTACAAGTTGAAGTTAAAGCAAAGTAATGCTTAACGCTTGTTGAAATTTGTAGCAATTTACAAGTTTAGGTTAAACCTAAGTAATGCTTAACGCTTGTTGAAATTTGTAGCAATTTACAAGTTGAAGTTAAGCTGAGATAATTGTTTATCTTCACTTGTTGAAATTTGTAGCAATTTACAAATTGAAGTCAAGCCGAGATAATTGTTTATCTTCACTTGTTGAAATTTGTAGCAATTTACAAGTTAAAGTTAAACCGAGATAATTGTTTATCTTCACTTGTTGAAATTTGTAGCAATTTACAAGTTGAAGATAAATCAAAGACAAAAAACTTGCCAGGTATATCATCGGTAGGCATAACCGAGGTGTGTCACCCCGAGAAAGTTACACAAAGGAGGAAAAGTGTACATGTGCAGAATATACTAAGTATAGAATCATGCAAAGACAAAAAAGAAAAGACAGAAGTGCAAGCACTTAGAAAAGAAAAGTTATATTCATTCACCAAAGGGCACATCGGCCACACAAAAAGCATACATTGTTCCAAAAGATAAAGAAGCAACAAAATACAAGTAAGTAAAAGAAGAACATAAAACTAAGGCTCTTCTCCTCCAGATTGTTGAATTTGAAGATCAGATACCACCTTGGCCTCCTTCTCTGCCGCTATCTCGGCGTCAATTTCTTGGAGAGTTTCTTTAACAGTCTTGACCTCAGAAGGGATGTCGGCTAGTGCGATATCGGGAACAGCTTCTTGGACAACCTCATCGCCTTCTTCATCATGAGTCAAGTCTAGGACTTACTTACTCTGAAGAGGGGACTTGGTCCCATCAGCATCTTTTGATTTTCTAATCAAAGCCTCGTCCTCTTCTTCCTCGGCCTCATCCTCGGCATCAGATTCGCCGACATCTTCACTCGGAGTTAGGGCTGGAGGAAATGACAAAGGAATGGCGTCGGCCTTCCGCAATGGAGAATCATCAGGAACATTAAGCTTTTTAAGAAGAGACATCCAACCAAGAGTGAAACCCTTGTTGCATGCCTCCTTCACTTGTTTTTCGTAGGCCTCAGTAACGTCGGCCATACCCTGTGAATACGTCTTTTCGTCAGCATCTTTGATTTCAGCTTCTTTGGTGGCCAGGGCCTCCTGAAGCTCTTTTTCAACTTGGGCCATTTTTTCCTCGGCCTCTCTCCTTTGCGATTCGGCCACCTTCCTAATGGCCTTAGCAGCCTCAGCCTTTTCTTCGGCTTCGGTCTGAGCTGATATGCCTTCCTCAGCTTAGGTCTCTCAAACAGTCTTATCATTTTTATAGAGGCTTTGTTGGTCTTATTGGAGGCTGGAGTACTCTCTTCCATCTCGGCAAGTCTACTCCTGTTATCAAAGACTTGCATTAGGAAAGAAGTACGGGCATGTTTTGGGATTGGCTTGAACAGAAACAGAGGTATATTTAAAGGAATTATTCAAAGTGTGAAATAAGAGAAGAGAAAAAATTTACCAGTAGAAAAGACATTACTGAACAAGAGTGTGAAAAGCAATTAGAGCATAGTTTTCATATTCCACTATACTTGGGCGTTTCGGCTCCAGGTCGCTGGAAGAAGTAGGGTGGTACTGGAGGTGGCGACGCCCGACGTTTATATCATCAATACATCACTTGCCATGATACGGCTTGTCTTCCAAAGTAATTGTGGGGGGCCCAGGGGGCATCGGGCCTTTTTTGAATCCCGGAAGTTGTGGGGAGGAAGCCTCCGCTTTTTTTGGTTGTTGGAGGATTCTGATAGGTTTTGAGAAAAAAGAGTTTTCAGAGCGCTCTTCCAGCAGAAGGCTGCGATTCTATCACTGCTCAGCCAACTTTGAGCATAGGCCAAGTGTATTCGACTCAACCTGAGCTACCTTGGCCTTACTGGTTCGAGGCCCTTTTTTTTCTTTTGGTTTTGCTGGAGGTTGGTTTCGTGTTGGTTGTTCGTCAATGGAATGATGGCAATGGTTGGCTAGGAGGTCTCAGCATTGGCTTTGGCGACTCCCGCTCTCCGGTGTAAGAACAAGACGTCGGCGACGCTTTCTTTGGGATGGTGGAATGAGGTATGGAGCCGAGGTCGACGGCTGTTCTGTTGGATCAGAGGTTGATCCTTGGTCTGTTCGCGATGTTGATGCAGCTGGAAGAGTTGTAGCAGATGGAGGAGATAAGCTCTTCTTTTTGTTTCTCCTGGGGACGTCGAGGAGAGCTGATTTGTATGTTGGGATGAAGTTGAGAAGCAGGGGTGCCTTTCGCTTCTGAACTGGCAGGTCTAGTAATTTCTTTAAATCCTTGCTGGGAACAAAAGATTGGTGAAAGTTTTTCGGCGGCTGAGGAAGAACTGCAAAAGAAAAGACAAAGCAGACATTAGGAAACAGATAAAGTATACAAGACTTTAAAAGTAAAACAAGTATGAATGCAATGCTCTTACCATTACCCTCTATAAAGATTGATCGTGGGAGAGGGAAGAGATGGAGGTCTTCATCTGGGGTGAACTCCCAGTTCCCCGAGGTAATGAAATAATCGTCACCAGCTCCCTTGTTGGAGTCTGGGAGGTCGGCTACAATTTTGAATTCTGTGGACCTCGGCTTCAGGTAATAAATGTAACATTTTTCTTTCAAGTTAAGGCCACACATGGTATAGCAATATTGGATGTCGGCAAGGGTGATCCTAGCGTTTTCCTGTTTAGCTAGGGCTATAATACCATTGATCACTCGGTAAGAATTGATGGCCAGTTGCATAGGGTTCAACTTATAGTAATGGAGAACCTCACGAAACAGAATGTTTAATGGAAGCCGAAGTCCACACTCGATAAAGGCGACTACGGGGAAAGGCATGGAGTCAGCAGTGGGCATGATGGAGTCATCATCCCCAGCCAACCTCAAATGGACGTCGGCTGAGATCTCAAACTCCTATCTAAAGTATTCTAGTTTGGAGGGGGTGTTTACCCTATGTTCCCATATACCCATAATATCGGCTTAATCTTAGAAGGTGTGTCTCAGAAGATGTTTTTGAAAGGCTATTGGGACCTCGGAAAACAAAAAGGTAGGTGCAGGTTTCAGTTTTTTCCTAAGTTATGGGTTCTACAAACAAATCCCAGACCTAAATCTATGGAAACACGGATTGAAAGCAAGAATCTAGAAAAGATGCAAAAAACAGAAAATAAAAACGAAGTTTCAGAAATAAGAACTAAGATGGGCTATCAAGAACATGAAGAATACAAGAGTGTATGGCCAAAAACAGTGGCAAAAGTGCAAAGAAGTGGCGAAACATTGCGTGTGTTCAAAATGTGGGCAAAGGCAAAATCATGGATGAATGCATTCAGATGTACGATTTATGAATTAAAAAAGCTTGAAACAGTACAGTAATGGCGACAGCCAAAAAAGAAGAAACATCAAGGTATTGAAAAACGAAAAGAACAGTAGCTTACTAGAAAGAGGGAAGCCGGAAAGGGATTTGTCGATGTCCTACGACGGTTGTAGGAGCATAAGACCGGTGGAAATCTCATCGGAAGGGGTGAATGGAGAAGGTTGCAGAGCTTTGAAAGCTTGAGCAATTGAGGGTTTCGAAAGCTAGAGAGATAGCAGGAGATTCAAATGAAAAAGTGAAGAGACAGAAAAAAAGGGAAAAAGTTTTTGATTAAACAGAAATAGCAGGAAAAGCAATCAATACGCCTAGAAGAACGAGGGTGTCAGACGGCGCACATAAAGAAAGAGGCGGCTAATAGGCGCGTCATGTGTACGGACCAGTAAGAGGGAAATGCGTGGCTAAAACGGTTGGGTTGAAGTGCATGACAGCTCATGCGCGTAAGAAGGTCCTTAAAAATCTTGATTTTTTAGGGAAAGCATGTCGGCCTGAAATGAATGATCTCGGCTATTAAATTTTAAGCCGATTTACTGGAAGAAAATACTGATATAGGTTGCCGAGGTAATAGAACCTAGGGGGTAGTTGTGGGGATGTATTTTCTAAATACCAACACGTGGCAAGGTGACGCCGACGTGTCAGCCGAGGTGCCACGTGTTTTGATTGTGACGCCGAGGTTATCTCGGAAAAGCCGAGGTTATCTCCAAAGATATCGGAATCCGAGATAAATGGATAAGGGGCAAGAGTCCTAGAGTAAAGAGGGAACTTTACTAAGATAAGGATAAAACTCTTAAGGAGTTTATCTTTATCTCTTGTGAAATCCTAAGTAAGCACTGAATGGGAGTCCATAGAAGTCAGGCTTCTAGTGGGATCAGGATTAAGTTGGCTATAAAAGAGAGGCACCCCCGTAGGTCTAAGGTACGCAGTTTTATGCTTTGAGTAGTGAGTTTAGCACTTGATTTATCTTTGAGAGATATACTGACTTGATCGTCAGAGTGCCCCAGGGTGGAAGAGCCACCACCGGAGCCTTTTCTTTCTGTTGCAGGTTAGCTGAAACCATCTATTCTGCCGGTGCTCTCCAGCTGATTACTAGGCGGGTAGTGTGGTCAGAAAATCATCCACACATTTTTATGAGAAGAGAAAGATCTACTATTCAAGATTTTATAGTGACTCTTATTTATAGCATTAGAAAAAAAAAATATCCATCTCATTTATGTTAGGTACATGTCACTAATTTGTTGGGTATTTTACATTTAAAGTGGGTTTAGAAGATTTTATTCTAATTTGGGAAATAAATAAATGTAGACATTTATTTTCCATATAAAATTCAACAATTAATATGACAAATATAATACCTCAGAATCCCTTATTATGAAAATTAAATTCCATTTCAAAATCTTTTTCCCACAGGATATATTTTTTATTTCTACTTGCTTGAATATCATCTCCTCAGATCCTTGAAGAAGGGGGTGCATTATTCATGTTGTCTCCTACATGAGACCTTTACTTTTCTTTCCTAACACCAAAAAAAAAAATAAAATAAAATAAAATAAATAATGAACTTTACGAGCTTAAAAAGGTGAATTTCTCAAATTGATTGAAGTCCCAATGTTCCCCAAAAGCGGTCAACTTCTATGTTATTTCTGTGAAAATTTTCTCTATTTTAAAATTTTGTTATAATTCTTGAAAAGGGCTTTTCGATCATATAACACCTTTTAGTCATACAAAAAAAGTACAGAGTAGCTTTAGGTTAAGGTAATTTTTGTGAAAGTGAAATTCTTAAATGTTTCGGGATAAATTATAACAATAGTCTTCATTCTTTGATTTTTGTGTTGTTTTAATCCCTATAGTTTCAATTGACGCAATTTAACTCTAAATTTATCACTTTGTCTCAATTTGGTCTAATTAATTATAACTCTTAGTCTTTTGTTGTAGAAAATATGCATACAAGTGTCGTGTGTCATACATTTGAGGGTAAAATTATAAACTTAATTTAGTAAATTAACCTCAACTAATTTAGTGATAATTTTCTTTAAAAAAACAATAAAAATATTATTAATTAGACAAAATTGACACAAATTCTAAATTAAGGGTCAAAATTGAGTCAAATAAAAGATGTAGAGATCAAAAAGACATGAGGGATAAAATATAGGGACCACTAATGTAATTTGCCAATGACTTAATGAATCAAAATTGTGGCCACATGTGAAATGGTTTAGGCTTGAAAAACCAAAAAATTACCTAAAACATTTGGAACTTCAACATAAAAAAGGGCAATTTGTTGCTAGAGAGCCAATACAAACCAGTTGGTTGAGGGAGCTATTCTGGAGCCTATACAGAGGCTAATCTCTCCCTAGAGAGTTGAAATGGCTCCTAGGTCTTTTTATTCAAATTTTTATCACTTTAATATTTTATTTTCAAAATAAAACACTAGGGCTTATCTAGTAATCCAATGGGTGAACTTGATGATCTTATCATTTATTAAACTTTTACACTTCAACTCTCTTCGACACATCTTCTCTTACATAAATTTAATCACTACTACACAAACGCCACTCCATCTCCACGCCGAGTGATTGTCCACCCTTTCTTCACTATACAAAACCATTCTCCTCCTCGTTTTAGTTGATAGAAAGTCACCAAAAAAATAATTAATTCATAATAAATTCATAAAGGATTGGACCAACCTTGGGCCTCTAAGGTGTTTTGATCAATGGCACACGTGTGCACAATGAGTGTGTTAGCATTCATGTGAAGGATGGTCTATCGAGTGGAAAAGGTTAGTTTCCAACCTATTAGGATGAATTAATGAATGCATTAAAGATTTGGATTTTATTCCTACTTAAAGTGCCTATCATGATGTGATCTATTTTGATTATGTGTATTCTTGAGTTCTTTGGATGACATTTTTCATATTTTACATGCTACATGTTTAGAATTTTCATGTTCTTGTGATTATGATAGAATTTTAGGAGTAGGGTTTATTGTTTTAATCATGACTGTTTTTTAAGGCTTCGGATTGTTTGCATGATTTTCTTTAGATTATTAATTCGAAATATCATCTTTGTATTCTAGGTTAGTTTTATTATTTCTTCCCATTTTTTTTTTTTTATCAGTATTATTTCCTCCCATTAATATCATGATGTTTGTTTTAATTTTATACACGATTCATTGTTCATTGTTGATAGCAGTCTTTGATGTAAACTAGTTTTATGATATATTGTGTTTTGAAGATTGCTAAGTCCAATTTTTCTTTTTCTTTTTTCCTTTTTTTGCATCAATTTTCCCGTGTTAAATTTCTACTTGATTTGAGTATAGCATAATCATATGGCATGACTAGGTAGTAGGCAATTCAAAATAATGCATTCTTTTTTTCTTTTCTTTTTTTAACTGAGAAAAATGATGTTTTAAAGTGTCATCAAGGCATCACGGCATCTGTAGGCGCAGATTTTAAGATAGTCGATTGCCGGTCTGATTTAGCCCAATCTATAAGAAAAGACCCATCACCGAGGTACCAATGAAATTCATCGATCACCCTAATAAGGCCAAATTTCGATCGAAATACAATACGAGATCTCTACAAAGAACCACTAAAAATTACTCAACATTTCACATCTCCAAAAAGTCAAAATTAACTCCCTATCAAGAAACGTGAATGCCTTCACCACTGCACCACTACCTCTCCCGTGGTGCATTCTTTTATATTGGACTCAAATTTTGTACATTACTTACTAGTCTCTTTTTTTCTTTTTCTTTTTCAATTAAATTCCTTATCTTTTAATTTATCTATGTGGCTAACTTTCCCCAAATTCTATGCAGGACAGGCATTCCATGTCAGTCTCTACCTCTTCTAACAAACTTTTTCTTCTCTCACTGAAAATGAAAAACCTTTGTATCGTCCCTCAACCCCGCCTCTCACAATCACAACTTGCGACATTGAAACCCCCTTTCATACGCACTATCGTCATACGTCCTCCCTCATAGAATTTTAAAAATATATATCATTTTATACATAAAATGATCCTCAATATAAAATATATCATTATTTTTCTATCTTATATTATCTTTATTTTGCACCAAAAAACTTCATCCTATTAAAAATTATTTCTATGGTATTTAAATTTTTTTTTTGTCTAGATAATTTATTTATCATATTATACATACATATGTGTTTTGTATATATGGTGAAAAAAATTATTTTTCTTTTGACTCCTCTAACGATAATGAAATTCTATTTCTGCCTGTTTTCTAAAACGAACATAGAATTATTATAAATAGTGAAAACCAAAAATAATTTTATAAAAAAACCAAAATATTTTATTGCACTACAGTGAACCAAAAATAAAATTTAAGAAAACCAAAAATTTTGAGATACAATAGTGAAAAGCAAAAGCAATATTAACAGGGAGGGACAATTTTTTGTTAGATTTGATCTATACCCTCACCACTTATACTGATAGGCTAGGCCCTTGTTTTCATTTTTTAGAAAATACTTTTCAAAAAATTTTACTTTCTTATTTTTCTTGCTTTTTTATTTTTACTGAATTTTTTTAATATTTTAAGCAATTTTTTTACTTTTTAGACACACCTAATATAAATACACTTAAAAAGTAAAATAATTGTAAAAAAGATCTTTTAAAAATTTACTAAATACCAAAAATATAAAAAAAAAATATAAGAATTCAGTACATTTTTTATATTTTTATGTATTTATTAATTTTTTAAAATATTTTTCACAAATTTTTTACTTTTTAGATACATCTAACTAAAGTACATCTAAAAAAATAAAAAAAAATGTTTAAAATTTTAAAAATATTCACTAAAAATAAAAGAATACGAAAACCAAAAAACTCAATTTTCAAAAAACTTAATTCAGAAAACTCAAACCAAACACATTGGTTAAGTAAAATTTAAAACATTATTTTTTATAGAATTACAACTTCCAGTTAAAAGAAAAAGAAAAAAAAAATTGTTACAACTTAAAGTTGGGATTTTTTTTTATCTCAAAACATAATATAAATTTAAAAAGTTTTTAAAATAAAATTTTGATTAGGTAAGATACTTAATTAATTTATTATATTTTAATTTTATAATCTTTTCAAAGGATTAGATAAGTTTGTATTAAATATTTTAATAATTTAATAGATTCAATCGATAATTTAGAAATTAAATAAATTTTTATTTATATATTTTACAAATTCAGTAATTTCAATCGAAAGTTTAAAAACTAAATAAATTAAATAAACAATTTGACAATAGTTCAACAATGAAAAGTAAAATTACTTTTCAATAAAATTGGTTTCTTTCCGTGTTTTAACAGACATTTTTTCAATTTATTTATAAAAAAAAAACAAGCACAAGCACAGAATAATTATCTAATTTTTCAGAAATTGAACAGTGACAATGTACCCACCATCTAATAGAAATGAGTTGTGTAGCTGGAAAAAAAAGAAAACAGAAACAGTATGAAAAAATAATAAAAAACACTACTGGTTAAAAAACTTGAAATTTTTTGCAACAGTTTCGCTATAGATCCCCACAGAAACCCAATCCCCACGACCCCCACTAATGTGGCAACTGTTCCTTGGCATGTGAGTAAGAATTGTAGTGGGAAAGGATGTGATACGCGCACATGTGAGGAAAAAAACAAACAAACAAACAAAAAATATAGTGGGGAACCCAAACTCAAAACATATTTCCCTCTTTTCCTCTTCCCTCTTCCCTCATCCGTCCTCCCATGTGTAGACGCAAAAATGGAGTGTCTACACCCTGTCGCCGTCCATAGCTCTCCTCTGTCGCCGGCCATAACTCTCCTCTATCGACGGCCGTAGCTCTCTGGGAACTCTTTCTATAACTCTTCTCCATCTCTGTCTCTCGCTCTCCGCAATCTTCAGCTGCTTCTCTTTCTCGCACGTGCTCTAGATCGCAGTTTCTCAAGTAAACTTTTTTCCCCCAGCTCTCTATCCATATCAGTTAGGGATTTATCAGTATAATCCATTACAAGCAAATCAAAAAATGGGCAATGACACTTGTATATATGATGATTTGGGCTTTTTGATGCTTTTGAATAGATTTTTGATGTGTTTGGGCATTGTGTTGTAGCTTATATATATAATGTGCTTTGTTTCTTGACTTTATTGAATCTATCATGGCAAATCAAAGTCCTATCTCTTGGATTGAATTTGGGTGAATCTAAGAGTCCTATCTCTTGAGTTTTGCAGTTAAAATTCTACTTGATTTGTTAGGTTAGATTGCCAATTTTTTTTTATTTGTTTCCAGTTTGCCTTTACTTATTTCCAGTTTGACACATTGTACACTGGTTTCCAGTTTTTGAGTTTTCCATTTAAAATTCTACTTGGTTTCCAGTCAAAATTCTATTTGACATATTATTCACTATGTTTGGTTTCATTTTTTTGAATTATTTTTTAGAAAAGTGATTTGAAAACTTTGTTTTGAAAATGGATATATGTTTGGTTTTCAAAAAATGCACTATGCAATTTCAAATTTCCCTCCAAAAATTGAGAGGGAGGGCTAGATACATTGACCAATTAAAAAAAAAATTGTCACATTCTGAAAAAGATTCTGAAAAGTTGTCAAATTTGTCAAATGTCCCTCCAAAATTCAAATTTCCCTCCAAAAATTGAGAGAGAGGGCTGGATATATTGACCAATTAAAAATAAATAAAATTTGTCACATTCTGAAAAAGATTTTGAAAAGTTGTCAAATTTGTCATATTCCAAAAATTTGTCAAATTTTCCTCCAAAAGTTATACCAAGATTCTGAAAATTTTATCCCATTTTCAAAATAACCAAACAAAAGCTTTACCAAACCAAACCAAGCCTTCAATTCTATCAAATGGGGTCGATTACATGAATCCCTCTTCTCCATGCAGCCTTACCAAAGGCCATTTCATTAGTCAAATTAAGTAGATCCATATTTTTATTTATAACGCTAGGCAACGTTAATCTAGGCCTATCCCGTCCCCTAACACTTCCATCTACCGTTACAGCATCGCATCTCGATTACAGCATCGCATCTCTTCACTACTGCCTCTGTTGGTCTCCGTTGAATATGACCAAACCATCTCAATCGATTCTCTCTCAACTTATCTTCTATCGGTACTACTCCTACCCATTTCTGAGCACACTCATTCCTAATTCTATCTTGTCTAGTCTTGCCACACATCCACCTTAGCATCCTCATCTCAGCCACACTTATCTTATCTATATGTTGTTTCTTGGTTGCCCAACACTCCATCCCATACAACATCGCTGGTCTAATAGTCGTTCTATAAAACTTACCTTTTAGTCTAGTGGGTATTCGTTTATCGCACAGTACCCCAGACACACTTCTCCACTTACACTGTCCCGCCTTAATCCTATGAGCCACATCCACATCAATCTCTCTTGCTGTTGTGATAATCGAACCTAAATAACGAAAATGTTCACTCTTAGGCAGTTCTTGGTTCTCAATCTTCACTTCTCCTCTGCTTTCATTGTTATTGCTATTATATTTACACTCCATGTACTTTGTCTTAATTCTCTTTATCCGGAATCCTTTAGATTCAAGAGTTTTTCTCCAAATCTCCAACTTTGTGTTAACTCCCTCTCTAGTCTCATTCACTAGCACGATATCGTCTGCCAAAAGCATACATCATGGCATGCCATCTTGAATATTTCTCGTCAACTCATCCATAACTAAAGCAAAGAGATAAGAACTTAAGGTAGATCTTTAATGTAACCCTATAGTGATAGGAAATTTATTTGTCTCTCCAACAGGCGATCAAATAGTGGTCACCACTCCTCCATACATGTCCCTAATCACATCAACGTAACCTTTTGTCACTGCTTTCTTCTCTAATACCTACCATATTATATCTCGGGACACTCTATCATATGCTTTCTCAAGGTCGATAAACGCCATATGAATGTCTTTTTTCTTTTCTCTATACTTTTCTATTACTCTCCTCAAAAGATAGATCGCTTTTATTGTTGACCTGCCAGCATAAATCCAAATTGATTCTCTAACACCTCTGTTATAAAATATAAAAAAAAAATTAAGATTATTAAAAAAATGGATTTAAAAAAATGGAACCAAACATGATAATTTGTTTTCTAATTAATATCTGCTCATCATGGTTTTATTCCATCCTCCAACATTTTGAAATCAAGCAGCCTATAATAATCATCCTGAAATCATTCTATTTCTATTTCAATTTCAATTCTGAAAGTGGAAGAATGGAGGTTGATTCAAATGGTGGTGACAATCCTTCAGTAAATGAGAGTGAAGAAGTTGAAGAAGCTAAGAAGGGTATGTGTTTTAGCTCAAGGAAAGAAGTGTACACATTTTATGGAAAATATGCTAAGCATGTTGGATTTTCTATAACTCATAGAGCGCAACATTTTGGAGATGATAGGCAATGAAAATACTTTGCAATTGAATGTTCTCAAGCAGGGAAGAGAAAAAAGAAATCAGAAGTCAACCCTCTAAAACCATCTTTGTCCACAAAAATTAGTTGCAAAGCAAGGGTACGAGCTAATCTACAAAAGGATGGGAGATACATGTTAATCACAGTTAACCTTGAGCATAATCATGATTTGATTCCTACCGACTCACGTTATTTTGCAATGAATAAGAAAATTCTTACTATTGTGAAGAAAATATTAGAAATTAATGATCACGTAGGGATTGTGGTGTCTAGCAACTATCATTCAACGGTTGTTGAAGCAGGGGGATACAGTCATTGACATTTGATAAGCGAGATGCAAGGAATTACATTGAGAGAGCAAGAAGATTGAGGCTTGGGGAAGGTGATGCCGAATCACTTCAAAGTTATTTTATGAGGATACAAGCACATAGTGAAAGATTCTTTTATATGATTGATGTTGATAAGGAGTTTCGCATTAGAAACTTGTTTTGGGCTGATGCAAGGAGTCGGGCGACTTACGAAGTGTCATAACCCGAACCCGCCCCCATGGGTTAAGGACATAACCGGCCAGTAATCATGGGATTACCTATGGCCTCAAACCAAACCAAACGTATATTAACAAAGTTAACGGGGGCCAAACGGAAGCAATTTAAAAATTTTGTCCTTAGAGCTGTGCTTACATGGCACGTCAAACAAGTCATACATATAAACATTAATAACTCACAACAAAACTGCAGTATCAAAAAGTTATGTACAGACAAGATCATCCAAAACTAAGTCAACCCATGAACTATATACAGACATATACAAAGGCTCCGCCAACGTGACAACATAAAACAAAATAACAAAGGCGAAGGCGAGTCTCATGCGTGAGACACATAGGCTAACTTTCCAAAACTCGGTTGTCCCATACAGACTTCACTGGGGTTGGGTCTAGACCTCTCTTGGCTCACCTACAAACACATGAATGAACGTGAGCGGAAGCCCAGTGAATAATATCAAATAAGGAAAATACATTGGAACATTATACAGTAGACGCCTTTGGCTCAATTCATTCATGTCAAACTGGCCCTTGGCCCTTTTCGAACGTTTATATCAGACTGGCCTTTTTGGCCTTATCAAACTTTCGTATCAGACTGGCCTTTCGGCCCTTCCAACTTGTCATATCAAACTGGCATTTAAGCCTTTCAAACTTGTCATATCAGACTGGCACTTAAGCCTTTCAAACTTGTCATATCATACTGGTTTTTAAGCCTTTCAAACTTGTCATATCAGACTGGCATTTAAGCCTCTCAAAATTGTCATATCAAACTGGCATTTAAGCCCTTCAAACTTGTTATGTCAAACTGGCATTTAAACCTCTTAAACTTGTCATAATAAACTGGCATTTAAGCCTTTCAAACTTGTCCACCATTCAAAATTAATGAACTTTACAAAACTTACATAGAAGTAAGCAATTGGACAACAATATGTATTTCAGCTATTACTCACAGTGATCGGTTGGTTGGTTTGCCCTGGAGCTCGACCCTACACATTTCATGAACACAAAAGGGTCACCAACAATTCAATCCGTTCTTTAATTTACATTTTCCTCTTTAGGCTTCATTCTTATCTCTTTAATTCAATCACAATGCTCAAAGTATGCCTACGAGTGATTAGAAGTGAAAGAGGACGGAAAACAAAACAAAGAACGCATAAACAAAATTTCAAAAAACAGGGTCCCCGCTCGAGCGTGGACTTACCCGCTCGAGCAGACCCGTAAGGCCAGCAAAAGTACTGGTTGCATCAAAAATACGCTCGAGCGTGAATTAGGGCGCTCGAGTGAAAGGCCTGTCTAAATAGCTCCCCCGCTCGAGCATGAATTACCCCGCTCGAGCGGACACCAAGTCTGTAAAAAGTACTGGGAGCATGTATTTCCCGCTCGAGCGGAAGTTACCCCGCTTGAGCGGACATCAAAATTCTGGAAATCCCAGATTGTGTTCTTGAGTTTCATTTCGACTTTCAACTAACAATTCATGCATTTTATAGCTCCAATTCCACATATACTTGTACTAACATGGTATAAACACCAAAACACATCATCATGGAGCTCAATTTCAAAGATTTAACACATGCATGGCTCAAATTGACACCAAACTCAATTCTAACATACACATTTATGCATTCAAAGCTCTTATCTTCATAGATTGTACATGCATGTGATGTCTAGCTCCCATTCTCAACTTAGATGATACCAATGGTGATTATACATGAGCTTCAACTACAAATTTACATGGATTTCAACCAAATTGCAACATGAATCATGTAATTCAAGTTCAATTATGCAAATTCCAAACAATTACATACATGCATGTATATATGGTCTTCCAATTCAACAAAGCAAATTCAAAAAATGCTCTTGGCCATTAATTAACTTTGAACACACAAGATTACACCTTAAACTCATGAATTCAAGAATCAATGCTTACCTAGAATCCCAATTTATGGTTAATTCTTGAACTAGACTTCAAATCTCCAAGCTTGAGTCAAAATTTACACAATTCTCTCCCTCTCTCTCTCTCTAACAACCGGCCCTCTCCTTTTTTTCTTAGAGTTGATCAGCCAAAGTCATGTAAAATGAGGGAATTGAACTTTATAAGGCTTATAGCATAGCCCCACTCATATACACTATTTTAACATAAAATAGTTGAGCATTAAATCATTAATTAAATCTGATTAATTTGACCCGAAACAGTTTTTAATTAAATTTCACTGTAGGTTCTAAAAATTATGCCAAACTCAATGGCGTAATCAATTTCAGATTCTGTGGCCGATAAGGCCCTCAATTTAATTTCCAAAGAAAATAATCGAACAGATATTCTTACGGTGAACAGATAGAAATTCAAAACCACATATTTTCACATAATGGTGCACACAATCATATCAAAACACATAATCACATTCATATTAAGGATCAATTAACATATTACGGAACAAGGGTATCACAGTCTTCTCCCCTTCAGGAAGTTTGGTCCTCCAAACTTAATTTACCTTCGTCAGGAAACAAATGTGGATAGCGTAGTCGCATTTCCTCCTCTTTTTCCCACGTGGCATCCATCCCATAGTGTTCTTTTCATTCCACTTTCACCATTGGGATGGACTTGCTTCTCAATTGTTTCACTTGCCGATCAACGATTCGTTCCGGCCATTCAGCGTACTTCATATTCTCATCAATAGCTACCCGGTGATAATCAATCACATGAAACGGGTCTCGGAGGTAACCCCTTAACATCGACACGTGGAACACATTATGTATTTGCTCAAATCCCGGTGGCAAAGCAACTCTATAAGCAACTGGACCGAGCCTTTCCAAAATCTGAAACGGCCCAATGTAATGGGGCGACAACTTGCCTTTCTTTCCAAACCTGACTTGGCCTTTCATTGGTGACACACGGATGAACACATGGTCACCGATCTCATACTCAAGAGGTCTCCTTCGAACATCCGCATAGTTCTTTTGTCGGTCCTGAGCTGTCTTGAGCCTTTGACGGATAGTCTTGATTTTCTTAGAGGTGTCTTGCACAATTTCAGGCCTAAGCAAAGCTCTATCCCCGATCTCTGTCCAACAAATAGGTGATCTACACCTCCTACCATACAAAGCCTCGTATGGTGCCATACTGATACTAGAGTGGAAGCTATTATTATAAACAAATTCTGCAAGTGGCAAATAGTCTTCCCAACTCTCCTGAAAATCCAAAGCACACATCCAAAGCATATCTTCCAAAGTCTGTATTGTTCGTTCTGATTGCCCATCTGTCTGTGGGTGGTATGCAGTACTGAATCTCAATTCTATTCCCATAGCTTCCTGTAAACTCTTCCACAATCTAGATACAAATTTCGGATCTCTATCCGACACAATGGGTACCGGAACTCCGTGTAAACGGACAATCTCCTCAACATAAATAGTAGCCAATCTATAAGCATTAAACGTAGTTCTAACTGGCAGAAAATGTGTAGATTTAGTTAGTCTATCAACTACAACTCAAATAGAATCCATACCTTGAGAAGTCCGAGGTAGGCCAACAACGAAATCCATAGTCACGTGTTCCCATTTCCATTCAGGAATATGGAGAGGTTGAAGTAGACCGCCTGGTTTCTGATGTTCAACTTTGACTTGCTGATACTGGAGACACTTGGACACATATTCTGCAATCTCTTTCTTTATCTTGGGCCACCAATAGGTTTGTTTCAAATCCCGATACATTTATTATTGCCCAGATGCATAGCAAATACGGATCTGTAGACTTCATCTAAAACCCTCTTCTTTAGTTCCGGAATATCTGGGATACACATTCTGTTCTGAAACCTCAATACTTCATTCTCAATGCTAAACTATGCCTTAGGATTTGTCTCAAATTCATCAATCACTTTCTTGAGGAATTCATCCTCCTTCTGTTTCTGCTTGATTTCATCAATAATCGCCGGCTCGGCTGTAATAGCGACTATCAATCCGCCATGTTCACACATTACCACTTCGATTTCAGATTTCTCAAAATCTTGCAGAATCTCCTTCTGTTCAGTAAGCAACCAAGCCACACTTCCTGTTGATTTTCTGCTCAAGGCATCAACAACTGTATTGGCTTTCCCGGAGTGATACTGAATCTCAAGATCATAGTCTTTTATCAGCTCAAGCCATCTCCTCTATCGCATATTCAACTCCTTCTGCGTGAAGAAGTATTTCAGACTTTTGTGATCCGTGTAAACTTCACACTTTGCCTCATATAGATAATGCCGCCAAATTTTCAAAGCAAAAACAACTACAGGCAGTTCTGGGTCATGTGTTGGATAACTCTTCTCGTGTGGCCTCAACTGTCGAGAGGCGTAAGCAATAACCTTTCCGTTCTGCATTTACACACAACCCAAACATTTATAAGATGCATCACTGAAAATCACAAAATTTTCCGTACCTAAAGTGTCACGACCCAAACCCGACCCTATGGGTTTAGCACCGTAACCGGCCAGTAATTCGAGATTACAAAATCGGTGCGGTGGTCAGTCTTGTTTTCAATTCATGAAAGGATGATTCCCTTTCATCGTTCCACTCAAAAGGTTGCCCCTTGCGTGTCAGTTGGGTAAGAGGCACAGCTATTTTTTTAAAATCCTTCACAAACCTCTTGTAGTACCCAACTAAACCCATAAAATTGTGACCTTCTGTTACATTGGTCGGTGTAGGCCAATTTATAATTGTCTCTATTTTGTGTGGGTCCACTGAAATCCCTTCTCTGTTAATCACATGCCCTAAGAAAACAACTTCATCCAACCAAAACTCACATTTCTTTAGTTTAGCAAACAATTTCCTTTCCCTAAGTATTTGCAGGACAGTTCTCAAATGTTGTTCATGTTCAAATCTATCTTTAAAGTATATCAAAATGTCATCAATAAAGACTAAGACAAATTCATCAAGGTAGGTCTTAAAAATACGGTTCATTAAGTCCATAAATGCTGCCGAAGCATTAGTCACTCCAAATGGCATAACAAGAAACTCAAAATGATCATACCTTGTTCTAAACGTTGTTTTCTCAACATCTTCTGCCTTTACTTTCAACTGATGGTATCCGGACCTCAAATCAATCTTGAAAAACACCTGTGATCCCTACAACTGGTCAAATAAATCATCAATACGGGGTAGGGGGTATTTGTTCTTTATTGTTACCTTATTCAATTCCCGGTAATCAATGCACAAATGCAAGGTTCCATCCTTCTTTTTCACAAATAATACTGGTGCACCCCAAGGCGAAATGCTAGGTCGGATAAACCCCTTGTCAAGCAAGTCTTGCAACTGTTCTTTCAATTCTTTCATTTCAGTAGTAGTCATTCTGTAGGGAGCTTTAGAAATAGGTTGGGTGCCTGGCATAGTCTCAATTGTAAACTCTATCTCCCTGTCTACCAATTCCCCTGGCAATTCATTTGGAAATACATCCGGAAATTCTCTAACAATAGGGATATCATTCAATTCAACAGTCACAGATTGTTCAGTCAACACATAGCACAAATAACCCTGGCACCCTTTTCTGATTAGTTTACATGCTTTCATTGCAGATATCAAATAAGGTGGAGGCACTACCCCATTTCCCACAAACACAATTTCATTCTGTTCTGGCGGTTTAAACACAACCCGTTTTGTCACACAATCTATGGTGGCACAATATTTGGTCAACCAATCCATGCCCAAAATTACGTCAAAATGTCTAAAGTTCAAGGGCAGCAAATCTACATATAGGATAGCATCCTCAACACAAATCTCATAAAATCGGTATATAGATTCACACAACATAGATTCCCCGGATGGAGCAGATATACATAGCAGATATGGAAATTATTCTAAGGGTCTATTCAGTCTAGATGCGAATGCATATATCACAAAAGAGTGTGTGGATCCAGAGTCAATTAACATAAAAGCATCCTGATTACATATAGAAATAGTACCTGAGACAACTGCGTTGGCATTCCGTGTATCGCCCGGAACAAGCGCAAAAACTTTCCCCTATCTCACGATATCCCCGGTGGTAGCGGATCTCAAAGTGTTTCCTGGCTTTGGGATCGATGCAGTGGAACTAGCAGCTTTCTTTCCTCCATTTTGATTACAATCTCTGGCCATGTGCCCTGGTTTGCCACACTTGAAACAGGCCCCTGACACACGGTAACAGACCCCACGGTGCCTTTTGCTGCAAATGTTGCACATGGGAGATGTGTCTTGGGAAGAATTCGAGGTGTTTGAGGAGTTCGTATTTTGTTTTTTCAGAAACTTCTTCTTTGAAAAGAAGCCTTGTCTTTTGTTACCTTTCCATTCTGTTGTTATTGGCTTGGCTTGTCTAGCTATGTTGGCCTCTAATATGATGGCCCTGTCTAGCACTCCAATGTAGGTTTCTAGCTTTAGGACATTCACTCTTTCAAGGATGTCACTTTAAGTCCACCTTCAAAATGTCTCGCCTTCTTATAGTCTGTATCAATCACATGTGGCGCAAACCTGGCCAATTCAGTGAATTTGGCCTCGTACTCAACCATTGTCATACTGTCTTGCTTTAATTCCATAAATTCTGCCACTTTCCTATCCCGAACACACTGCGGGAAGTACTTGTCGTAGAAAATTTCCAGAAATTTTTCCCAGTCAGCGTCTTTGTAACTCTCACGCATTAACATCCACCATCTTCTTGCTTCGTCCTCTAGCATAAAGATGGCTAGAAGCACTTTCTGTGTCTCCGAACACGGGAACACTTCAAATAGTTTTTTGATCCCGAGAACCCAAGCTTCAGCTTTCAAAGGATCTAGTCCGCCATGGAACTGTAGTGGTTTCATTTTCTTGAACTCTTTGGTGAGGGTTATGATTCGGTCATCATTCTGATTATCCGACACAAGAGGTGCCGGAGGTGGAGGTGGCGAATGTGGTTGCTGCCACTGTTGTTGCCATTGTTGTTGCCACTCATGTTGCTGTCTCAAAGTTTCTGCCATTTCCTGTATCAGTCTTTCCATTCTGTCCAGTCTGGCAGTAGAAGATTCCTCTATCTCATCACCCCTTGTCCTCACCATCTGATTAAACTTGCATTATAGTTTATACAAAAGTTCACAAATATGCTTGTAACAAAAGCATACATATTCATTTAATTGTAATGCAAGTAAATCACAAATTATAACACATAGTTGTTCGTATTAAAACAGTTAAGCACATTCTCAATGCTTTCAAATTCATACTTATGAATGCATCCTAGATCTTTTCTAGACGCTTAATGCTCTTTTGGACAAGTGTATGAGTTATTAACTCATGCTCTGATACCACTCTGTCATAACCCGAACCCGCCCCCGTGGGTTAAGGACATAACCGGTCAGTAATCGTGAGATTACCTACGGCCTCAAACCAAACCAAACGTCTATTAACAGAGTTAATGGGGGCCAAACGGAAGCAATTTAAAAACTTTGTCCTTAGAGCTATGCTTACATGGCACGTCAAACAAGTCATACATATAAACATTAATAACTCACAACGAAATTACAGTATCAAAAAGTTCTGTACAGACAGGATCATCCAAAACTAAGTCAACCCATGAACTACATACAGACATATACAAAGGCTCCGCCAACGTGACAACATAAAACATAATAACAAAGGCGAAGGTGAGTCTCATGCGTGAGACACATAGGCTGACTTTCCAAAACTCAGTTGTCCCATACAGACTTCACTGGGGCTGGGTCTAGACCTCTCTTGGCTCACCTACAAACACATGAATGACCGTGAGCGGAAGCCCAGTGAATAATATCAAATAAGGAAAATACATTGGAACATTATATAGTAGACGGCCTTTGGCTCAATTCATTCATGTCAAACTGGCCCTTGGCCCTTTTCGAACGTTTATATCAGACTGGCCTTTTTGGCCTTATCAAACTTTCGTATCAGACTGGCCTTTCGGCCCTTCCAACTTGTCATATCAAACTGGCATTTAAGCCTTTCAAACTTGTCATATCAGACTGGCACTTAAGCCTTTCAAACTTGTCATATCATACTGGTTTTTAAGCCTTTCAAACTTGTCATATCAGACTGGCATTTAAGCCTCTCAAAATTGTCATATCAAACTGGCATTTAAGCCCTTCAAACTTGTTATGTCAAACTGGCATTTAAGCCTCTCAAACTTGTCATAATAAACTGGCATTTAAGCCTTTCAAACTTGTCCACCATTCAAAATTAATGAACTTTACAAAACTTACATAGAAGTAAGCAATTGGACAACAATATGTATTTCAGCTATTACTCACAGTGATCGGTTGGTTGGTTTGCCCTGGAGCTCGACCCTACACATTTCATGAACACAAAAGGGTCACCAACAATTCAATCCGTTCTTTAATTTACATTTTCCTCTTTAGGCTTCATTCTTATCTCTTTAATTCAATCACAATGCTCAAAGTATGCCTACGAGTGATTAGAAGTGAAAGAGGACGGAAAACGAAACAAAGAACGCATAAAAAAAATTTCGAAAAACAGGGTCCCCGCTCGAGCGTGGACTTACCCGCTTGAGCAGACCCGTAAGGCTTGCAAAAGTACTAGTTGCATCAAAAATACGCTCGAGCGTGAATTAGGGCGCTCGAACGAAAGGCCTGTCTAAATAGCTCCCCCGCTCAAGCGTGAATTACCCCGCTCGAGCGGACACCAAGTCTACAAAAAGTACTAGGAGCATGTATTTCCCGCTCGAGCAGACATCAAAATTCTGGAAATCCCAGATTGTGTACTTGAGTTTCATTTCGACTTTCAACTAACAATTCGTGCATTTTATAGCTCCAATTCCACATATACTTGTACTAACATGGTATAAACACCAAAACACATTATCATGGAGCTCAATTTCAAGGATTTAACACATGCATGGCTCAAATTGACACCAAACTCAATTCTAGCATACACATTTATGCATTCAAGGCTCTTATCTTCATAGATTGTACATGCACGTAATGTCTAGCTCCCATTCCCAACTTAGATGATACCAATGGTGATTACACATGAGCTTCAACTACAGATTTACATGGATTTCAACCAAATTGCAACATGAATCATGTAATTCAAGCTCAATTATGCAAATTCCAAACAATTACATACATGCATGTATATATGGTCTTCTAATTCAACAAAGCAAATTCAAAACATTCTCTTGACCATTAATTAACTTTGAATACACAAGATTACACCTTAAACTCATGAATTCAAGAATCAATGCTTACCTAGAAGCCCAATCTATGGTTAATTCTTGAACTAGACTTCAAATCTCCAAGCTTGAGTCAAAATTTACACAATTCTCTCCCTCTCTCTCTCTAACAGCCGGCCCTCTCCTTTTCTCTTAGAGTTGATCAGCAAAAGTCATGTAAAAGGAGGGAATTGAACTTTATAAGGCTTATAGTATAGCCCCACTCATATACACTATTTTAACATAAAATAGTTGAGTATTAAATCATTAATTAAATCTGATTAATTTGACCCGAATCAGTTTTCAATTAAATTTCACCGTAGGTTCTAAAAATTATGCCAAACTCAACGGCGTAATCAATTTCGGGTTCTGTGGCCGATAAAGCCCTCAATTTAATTTCCAAAGCAAATAATCGAATAGATATTCCTACGGTGAACAGATAGAAATTCAAAACCACATATTTTCACATAATGGTGCACACAATCATATCAAAACACATAATCACATTCATATTAAGGATCAATTAACATATTACGGAACACGGGTATCACATGAAGCATTTGGAGATGTTGTTTCATTTGGTACAACTTATCTCACGAACAAATATGACATGCCATTTGATCCATTTGTATGAGTTAATCACCATGGACAGTCCATTTTGCTTGGTTGTGGATTGTTATCTACTGAAGACACTAACACATTTGTTTGGCTATTCAAGTCGTGGTTAAGTTGCATGTCAGATCATCCTCCAAAAGCTATCATAACTGATCAGTGCAGAGCTATGCAAAATGCTATTGAAATTGTCTTTTCACAGGCTCAACATCGATGGTGCTTATGGCATATAATGAAGAAAATTCTAGAGAAATTGAAAGGATATTCTCAATATGAACTCATAAAGTTGGCTATGCAAAATGTAATTTATGGCTGTTTGACAAGAGATTAATTTGAGAATAAATGGGAAGAGATGCTTACAAAATTCAATCTTCATGATAATGAGTGGTTCGGAGTGTTATATGATGAGTGGCATCAATGGGTTCCTGTCTACGTTAAAGACGTTTTTTGGGATTGAACAATTTGTTAAAGACTTTAAGTCTCGACACAAATTGTTTGATTAAAGACGTTAAAGACTACATTAAAGCAATTTGTTGAACAATATGACAATGTCTTGAGAAGTAAGGTAGAGAAAGAGAAGAAAGTAGACTTTAAGTCTCGACACAAATTGTTTGATTGCCTAACTATATATGGTTTTGAGAAGCAATTTCAGCAAGCCCACACCAATGCAAAATTCAAAAAAGTTCAAGGAGAGTTGAAGAGATTAGTTTACTATCAAGCCTTGATTGTCAAAGAGGATGGATCAATTTGTACATATAATGTCCAAGAAGCGATGTTAGTTTGTGAGAAGATGAAGTATGTGGACTTTGTTGTCTATTTTAATTCAACTTAATGTGAAGTTCAATGTATGTGTCAGTTGTTTGAGTTTAGAGACATTGTGTGTGCTCACTCACTTGTTGTGCTTGTGAGAATGTGCATAAACGAAGTTCCAAATAAAGATTTTAATGCAAGTTGCTATGAGAGGATGAACAAGAAATTGAGTGGCATTGTACAACTTGTTGGCAACTCTGAAAACAAAATTAAAATTATAGACCTTGGGTTGGATGCAATCAAGGATAAAGTCATGAAAGATGAACCAGGTGATGGGAGTAATTGTATTACTTGTTCGATTGCCACTAGTTTTACAAAAAGAGCTAGTACTAAGAAGGTGATTAGTCCTTTGGTTGCTCGGCAAAAAGGTCGTCCAGTTACCAGACAAAAGGTTACCAAAGTAGATTAAATAGTGAATTGGTTTAAGGCAATAGCAAAAAAACATACAAAAGCAAAGGTATTGCCACTAGTTTTACAAAAAGAGCTAGTACTAAGAAGGTGATTAGTCCTTTGGTTGCTCGGCAAAAAGGTCGTCCAGTTACCAGACAAAAGGTTACCAAAGTAGATTAAATAGTGAATTGGTTCAAGGCAACAGCAAAAAAACATACAAAAGCAAAGGTAAATTGTCTATTCAACTCTTTTTTTTTTTCTTTTTTTTTTTAACAAACTCTATTCAACTACATTAAAGTAATTCATAAATTTCAATCATTGATCATTATTTATTATTATAGGCTGCTAAGGTGCTTCGATTTGAAGCTCAAGCTCAATCTAGTGCATATACACCATATCATCCTTATATGTTTGGCATGCAAAATAATATATATGTACCGGTACGTATTCATAAGATAACTTTACATCAATTGCTTGCTTTCATTTAGAAATATTTTTTTTAACATGTACTTTTAATTGAATTATCACTAGTAATAATGCTATTGGGGGCACATCTCTTACCCTATCAGACTTTATAAGAGACACACCAGGAAGTTTGATATGTGCTTTAACTAAAATTTTTGAATCTAGATCTCCAACCTCATCTGGTTCTAATGCATGCACACCAGGAGTGATGGACATTGTGGACCTTATGTCCTAGTTTATTGAACTTTTACAGCCTGTGTTTGAGGTTGAAACTTATTATGAAGAAATTTTTGCATTATGTCCTGAGATAAATATTTTGTTTGAACAGCAGTCACAATGTGTATGCAAATATTAAACAAATTCTATAAGTTTAAACAAGTTATATATCATTCCACTCAAACAAAACATGTAGAATAATTGAGTATCAATACACAACAAAACATAACTTGCTCTCAAAAATCACAGTACCATACACGAGTATTCACTCTACTTCTACTTCTAACTTGCATGTATATATTATTACATATTTATAAGTGATAAGGCACCAATTACAAGCAACACAAACAACACTTATTCCATTTTTTTTACATCTTTGCGCTCTAAATTCGAAGTTGATCCCTCATAAATCTTTGTTGTTTGGTCATAGATCGAAGTTATTCGGTCATAGATCGAAGTTGTTCTTTGACAGTTGGCACTTCTCCTTCTACTTGTCTTGGAATTTCATCACCTTTGCATTGTGAATTCATAGGCAAAAGCACCATCTAATAAAACCACCACAATCATTACAAAAATAGAATAATTTGTTTTTATTTCGATCGGTCTCAAAAATCCAAATAGTGGACTTTTTATTACATCTACGACAATTATTGTTGAAGTATGTCAACCGATCTAAACTACTGCCATTCACACTTGAAGTAGACATCTGCAAAAGTATAAACCCAAAAAGTATAATGATTATATTTTCATAAAGTCCAACGTGAGTTTTTAAAATTATTATATAATACAAATCCTCATTAAACTGTGAATGCACCTATATTCAAGTTAAAACAATGTATGGTAATACGGCTATCATGTTTTGGGCTCACTTGGCCTCTTGTTCATATAATTCGCACACAAAACACATTTATTAAGACCAAAAATCAAAAGAATCTTAAATCCGTCACACTAAATATATATGTGCATACAATATAAAAGATATATATAAAATGTGTCTATACATAAATACAAGAAAAGAGAACATCAAAACAGAGACAACCAAAACAAGCAAAGCAGAGTTATATATAGTACAGAGGCAAATTTTGTTTGTTTGTTTGTATGAAACAAAACAAGAACAATATAATAAGAACCCATATTCAATGTAAAAGTTCAAGAAGCTTAAGATGCAATATTAAGAACCAAACTCGTAAAAGATCGACATTTTATGAGAAAAACACCCAATTTTCACAATTTTTTGTAGTCCTAGTAATTCACAACCAACAACATATCTCCTTGTACAATACAGGTCCAACACAAGGCCAAAAACAAAAAAACAAAAAAAAATTGTAATTTATAAAAAAATAATTATAGCCGGAATCAATGATCAGAATGTGAACGAAAAAGAGGTTTGCAAAAAAGGTTAGAACTAGAAGATTTGGTTGAGGAATTTCATCGAGCATGTGGTAGATAAGGTAAAGATTACTCAATTCCCAAATCAAAATGCCAAAATCCAAACATTCAAATTGTTTATCAGATTGTGAAAGCCTCAAATCCAAACATTCAATCCAAATGTTTATCTCAAGTCCTAATATATACACAAGATACATATATACTCAATATATATACACAAATATATATACGCAAATAGAGATATAAGTCGAAGTCGGAGTTACCTCTTAGTCGTCCTTCGTCAGAGAGAGTCAGGAGTCTAGCGTCGGAGTCAAGGAAAAGAGCCTGTCAGGCTCTCTCTCATCGGAATCAAGGGAAGGAGAGAGAGGGAGCAATAGAGATGACACATCTGTATTACAGGGAGATTTTGATCTGTATTTCAGTGGGAGAATTTGAATTCTGAATGAAGAGAGAGAAAGAGAAGGTGCGTGGGTTGTGATACACGTGAAAGGTCACTTGACTCATCCACATTAGTTGGGGGTCACGGGGGTTAGCATTTTTGGGGGTTGGAAGCATTTTTGTTTTTGCAAATCACGAGCCCTTCGATGCCCACAAAATCACGAAGATTATCCGGAATGTTTGACAAGGAGCTTTTTAGAGTAGCATTACAAGATACAAGGAATGTACATATCAAATGCAATACAACCACCTTCCCAAAAAAAAAAATTAAAACTATAATTGACACCAGACAAAAAAAATTAACCAACAAAGAATTTAATGACAAAATAAAATTATTTGTGCAGAGCTTCATTTGTGTAGGGCTCATCATTGGCCTAGCTTGCGCTTCTTTGCCTCTTTTCTCAAACGTTCCCTCCTCTCTTCTTCCTCTATTTTGCGCAGTTCCTCTTCATCCTCCTTTCTAGCAATTCTTGCACTGAATCAACCCCCCCCAAAAAAATAAAAAATATATGAGCAATAAAGAAGACATCCAGCGAAAAAAGGATAAACATAAAGATACCTAACCACTGAAGTACATAAAAGAGAATACCATAATAATATTAGTATATAATACAAGAAGTGCACACTCATTCTCTTCATTTCCCACAAAACCATTACTGTTCAACCAAATCACAAGTAAGAATTAGTTGATTACAACCCAACATTCTTAGGAGAAACAGCTTGACATGATTAGTTCTTTTTTGGTAAGTAATGCTGCTCTGGTTTGTTTTGGAGAAAAATATTTTTTTACTAATTTTTTTTTCTTCCAGAAAACACTTTCTTATGTTCAGCTATGATCATGAAACTAATGTGCTAATAATTGTATTAGTGGTGGTGTCCATGTGGTTGAGATGGTGGTGGCCGGGTGGAGGTGGCGAGGGTGGTAAGACTTTAGTTTGGAAAACATTTTTCGCCTTTTTCCTCCCAAATGAGCTTGTTTTTTGTTAACCACGAAAAATATTTTTTCTTTGACTTTCGTTTTTCCTTGTATCAAACACAAATAAATTGCAAAAGATAAAACAATAATGTTTGAGAGCTCTAATTTGAGAGCTCTAATGCAACTCTAATGATGTGGAGTGTACCCATGTGAAGGTGAAGCCCACACTTCTCTCTCTATCTCTCTCTACTCTCTCTCTCTTCCACCTCACTAGTGCTCCGCTCCATTTAGAGATCTTAAATTAGAGGTATGTATCATTACTCAAAATAAAATTCTGCCAAAACAAACTGAGTGTTTATCACATTTTATTCTGACAAACAGAGTGTATATCTCATTTTATTCTGAATTTTCTCATAAATCAAAATTCTACCTCATCAATAGGGTCACAACACTGTTCAACACCCCCAACAAACCATAAGCTACAAGGATGATCAAGTTTCTCTCAGAATGCAGGTCTTTATTATTAATATTAAAAAAAAATCCCATAACGACAGGAAGACAAATAGTGGATGGATATGAGCAGATATGGCACGTACAGAATGGGCTAAACACAATACCAAAGTAGAAATATTGGATGAAAAAAGGACAATGAAGTTGTGGCTTGTAAACGTTGAACGGTAGAGCAGGTAAACCAACAAAAGCAAATGGCATCTCAGATAGAGAGGGTTAAATAAAATGACAACGTAGAAATATTGGATGAAAATTTTGAAAATGGCATTCTGGGTTGTAAAAATTAAACAGGTAGCAGGTAAAACCTACTTGATCGAAAGGCAGAAGTTCAGATACCACAGTGAAGTAAACAAAATAATAAATTTTAGCCAAAATGAAGAAGAATTCCATGCTACTTTCACTAAAACCGTACTAACCTCCTATTCTCTTCTTTCATAATATCATCGAAGTTTGCCTCCATGTCACTATCATCATCATAATCACGTTTGGCAAATTTGTTTGGATTATACCTGCCATGAAGATCATCACTTTGCTTTAGTTTGGTCAAGGGAACAAAATTTCATAGTTGAGATTTAAAATATAGCGACAAAGGCCCAAGTCATGCAATTATAAAATCTCCTTAAAAGAGGTAAAACTAGAACTGATTCATTACGTCTCTGGTTTGGTTGTGCACCCAGATTGGGTGCAAAAAACATCGAGAAATCACATATATAATATATCCAACACAACAAACCATATCCAGTTTAAAAAACCTTTAAAAACAAAACAAAACAAAACAAAAACGGGAAAAAACAGAGACACTAAAATTATTGATAATTGGGTCTGTTTAAAATGAGAAGGTCCCAAGTATCACCCAAGTTATTTGTGATCGAACGACATTTGAGTAAACACAAACCAAGCCAAACAAATAACTTGGCAAACCAAAACCTTGCCAGTTGGCAAAACAGCCTACCCCAATTCCATTTCTGTTGGGTCAAATCATCACTGTGGGCAAGGTTCTGCCATCTCGAAAAAAGATGTGGTCTACTAGCAACAAAGAAAAATTAGTTTTAAATAAGGCGAAAATTACACTTTTCACGCCTGTAGCTTGACTCAAATTTCACTTTGATCCCTATTTTTTAAATTTGAACAATATTAACCCCAGGCTTTAAGTTCAATTTCAACATTGAACTGCATGTCCACCTTGGTGTTCACCGTAATATATAGAAAATATAAACAAAAGTAGTCTTGAATAAACAGTAGCACAAATAGAACAGCATCACAATTAAAAGGAAAGAAAGCAGAACTTTGCTCAACTGTGAAAGACAAAAATTTTGTCATTCATCACGAATCACATATATAGAATATTTTAATTAGTTATATTGCTATACATGATTTTATATGTATATACATACATATAATTTAGTCATATTGATAACTTAGTTTATTTTAAACATTGTATGTATTTTTATGTATATAAACATATAGAATTATATTAAATAAAATGAATCTTACAATTCACTATTTTAGCCAAACGATTCACGATTCGATTCGCAATTTAACAACAATGAATTTCTATCATTGAAAAACACACATGAAGGAAAAACAGAAGGCTTCTACTTACCTAAACATACTTCTAATCATGCTAATTGCTCTTCCACCTTCATCATCATCATCATCCTCATCCTCATCATCATCAAAGTACGGTCTCACAGGCTGCTTCTTCGGGCGGTCCTCTCGCACTGTAGGGCGAGATGGAGGTCTTACTAGTGGCTTGTTTATCTGTCAACAAATCATGCAAGGACAAATTTTATTTAAAAAATGTTATCGCCCTTCCCTGGATATACAGATGTCAACCGGAAAATGGCTGAAGGCATCCATTATTCATGCGAGGGCAGGAGAGAAAAAAATGACAAATTGAGATATCTTTAAATAAATATACAGAAAAATCAACCATAATGATCGTACAGGCGTAAGTAAACGGGATTAAACCTGGGGTTTAGAGAATGGTACTGGCTGTTTGGGCAGCATCTTTCCTTTGCTAGATCCCTGAATTGCCTTTTTCAGCTCCAAGGGTTGCTTTGGAACAGAAGGTTGCTTCGGAGCAGACAGGTGCAATTTCGAAGACGGTGGCTTGTGCACACTAGGCGTGGAACTCCTTGCACTCTTTGAACCTGATGCGGACACCCTCCTCTCTGTTGCGGCCGCTGGCACCTTAGAAGGCAAGCATTTTGGCCCCAGAGGCCGACCTGGCCCACTCCCATTATTGTTTCCAAGCTGTTTTCTAGAGTAAACTGATGTCAGAATGGGCTTACTAGTGGAAGTTGACTTGTGGGAACCAGCTTTAGGATGCATTTGGCTACTTGTTGACACAGGTTTCCTCTCACAACTATTGGGAAATTGTCTGGCAGTATTGGTTGACCACTGTTTGCTCTTTGGTGGCACTTGAGCTGATCTCGCATCTTCAACATCACCCCAAAAAAAAAAACTGCATAAATTTTCTCAATAAAAATAGTATGCTTTGGGCTTTAGATCAACAACCAGATACAGTGCAGAAAAGCAGCAACACACCAGAATTCGTAACAGCGACATTTCGAATTGGAGGATCTTTTGCAGGAGCTGGAAGCGCTGCGTCATCAGACACTAGAAAAGAGTAATCTCTCATATCCTTAAGTTTCTGGACTTTCATTTTTACCTGCTTAAGTGGAAAAATCTATGAAATTAATAAAATTAGAAACTACAGGGAAAAAAATCTACAACAGGTTCCTTTCACTAACCTGATTTACAACTTTAGGACGATGGTTAGGGACTTGACTTTTTGACCCACCAGTGGTTGAAGCAAAGCTCTTTTTTTTCTACATGGACAAGTGGGGTCATCAACTGATTAACCACAACTCAAATGAAGTTGAAAGCAATAAAAAATTATAACTTAAGCCCATCTGCATTCTATATAGTACACATTCTGGGAAAATAGGAAAGACCCATTGGCCAGCCCAATTAACAAACAGACCAGAAATCAGCCCAATCTCCAGAATATTAGATGGAGCAATTCCTCATAGAAGGATCATGTGCCAACCATATTTTGTTAAAAAGAAGAAAGCAAAACTAGTCGTTATCCAACATTCCAACTGCAAGGCAAGGCATGCCATGAACCTCAAGACTCGAGGTAAGAAACAGATCTCCCATAACAACAAAATATCTTACATCCCAAAGCAAAAACCTTTGCAATCCTAAGAAGAAAATAATAAAAAATAAAAAACAAAAAACGGGGAATGAAAAGAGGGTCTCACTACAAGAAATTATAGCCATAGATGAAAAAATGAGTACGTCATTGACACTTAATTGATCAAGGCCATAGAAATAGCTATCCTCTGATCCCTAAAATCCTTTGGAGACAATTTTTTATGGAAAATAGCACCTCAATTGTGAGAATATAAAGATTGTGGTGTAAATATTCCAATTAATTGTATTTCTTTTTTCAGTCATAGGTTTAGGGTTATATAAGCTGATGAACCCTTTGTAAGTTCTACACAATTGAATATATAGAAATCATTCAAAAATCTTACATGGTATCAGAGCTATGTCCGAAACCCTAGAGTTGTCACCATTGCTCTCTGATTTGTGCTCTCTCTCGGCCTCGCACCGATGTTGAAGCCATGTTCACTGGTCTTTGTCTTCTCAATGCTTCGACTAAGTGCTTCGACTCGTGGTTGCTCTCTGGAATTCTGGTTCGCTGCTCCAGGTCGTGATCGATCGAACTGTTGGGTCATGATCTACTGCCTCTGCTGTGAAGTTGGGTCACATTGGTATGGTGATTTCAAAGTTGGTTTGGTCTCCCTATGTCGATTTTTCCTCTGTTTTCCTCTGGTTTGTGATCATCTAAAGAATCTCTCTCTACCTCTGGTTCACGCGATCGAAGTGGTGTCTGACTTTGTCCCTCATGATTGACTTTGGCTCTCATCTCTCACGATTTGGTCTCTCTCTCTCTCTCTCTCTCTCTCTCTCTCTCTCTACTTTTGATTCTCTACTCTAAGTTGATATTTGTGGGTCTTTTGGGTCAAGAATCTTTGATTCAAGACAGCAACGGTGTTCTATCTCCCTCGTTCTGCTTCGCAATTAAGCTCTTTCCCATTTTTCTCGGGGTTCGTGATCATCTGAAGAATCTCTCTCTACCTCTGGTTCACGCAATCGAAGTGGTGTCTGACTTTGTCCCTCAAGATCAACTTTGGCTCTCATCTCTTACAATTTGGTCTCTCTCTCTCTCTCTCTCTCTCTCGCTCTCTTTCTCTACTTCTGATTCTATACTCTAAGTTGATATTTGTGGGTCTCTAGGTCAAGAATCTTTGATTCAAGACAGCAAGAGTGTTCTATCTCCCTCGTTCTGCTTTGCGATCGAGCTCTCTCCCAGCCTCTCTAATCCTCGCGAAGGTCTGCTCTCTCTCTCTTGTTCGACTAGTTCATCGGGTCATCTGGTTTGTGGGATGATTTGGATCTCTAATTTGGTTATTTTGGTTTAATTGGAATGTTGTTTGTCATTAGTCTATCTATCACATGAATATTAAGAATGTTTTTCTTAATGGCCATCTCACTGAGGAAGTCTATGTGCATCCTCCCACTAGTCTTCCTAATTCTTTTGGACAAGTGTGTCTTTTTCGGCGTGCTTTGTATGGTTTGAAGCAATCTCCCCGTATTTGGTATGATCACTTTCAAATAGCTGTTACTGAGCTTGGATTTTATCCTTGTGCCTAGGACTTTGCTTTTTTTCTCCTCCACACTTCTACTGGTTTTGTTGCCCTATTACTGTATGTAGATGATATGATCATTACTGGCTCTGACTCTTCTATTATCTCTGAGGTCAAGCAACATCTCTTCCGCACCTTCAAAATGAAGGATCTGGGCCCATTATAGTACTTTCTTGGTATTGAGGTCGCTTCTTCTCCTAAGTGCTATTTTCTGTCTCAAGCCAAGTATGCTAATAAGGTTATTCACCGTGCCGATCTTACTGACACTAACATTTTTGATACCCTCATTGAGCTTAATGTGAAGCTCAACACTATTGATGGTGTCCCTCTGGATGATCCTACTTTGTTTCGAGAGCTTTTGGATTGCTTAGTCTATCTGACGGTTGCTCGCCCTAATCTTGTCTATGTTGTTCATTGGGCTGCTTCGCTCCGAATTCTTCACGGTACTATCTTTCAGGGCTGCTTGTTATCTTTTACTTCTTCCTTGGACTTGGTGGCCTATGTTGATGCTGTTTGGACTGATAATGTTAATGATCGCAACTCCACTTCTGATTTCTGTATGTTTCTTGGTGATTCACTGATTTCTTGAAAAAGCAAGAAACAAACTGTTGTTACTTATTCTACTACCGAAGTTGAGTATCGTGTTATGGCTGATGCTACTGCTAAAATTGTCTGGCTTCATTATCTCTTATCTGACTTGGGCATCTCTCAGTCTTCTCCAACTTCTATCTATTGTGACAACCGCAGTGCTATTCAAATTGTCCATAACACTAACTTTCATGAACGGACAAAACACATTGAGATTGATTGTCATTTCGTTCGTCAGTATCTACAGTTTGGCTTTATCTCGCTCCTCCCTTTTGTCACTTCAACTCTGCAACTAGTTGATTTCTTTACCAAAACTCACACCACTGCTCGGTTTTGATTTCTTCTAAGCAAACTCTCAGTATTTTTTGCTAAAACGCCTTGAATTTGAGCAAGGGCTGTGAGAATATATTGTATATATATCATATATTAGGGATTAGGAAAGATTGTGGTGTAAATATTCCAATTGATTGTATTTCGTTTTTCAGCTATAGGTTTAGGGTTATATAAACTAATGAACCCTTTGTGAATTCTACACAATTGAATATACAGAAATTATTCAGAAATCTTACATCAATAGTTAAATTTAATTGTGATGAATATATATATATAATGTAAAATAATAAAAAGATAGTGAAGGAGCATACTGATAAAACCTCTACTCTACCAATGCAATGTATCAAGTGTGCCCATCAAATATCACGCATTTTTTAAGGCAAAAAACTGGGAAATTAACCTCATAAATTGAGTATCGAGATGTTTTCCTCCCACCATAACTAAGGCCAATCCTCGCAAAATTTCAGGTTATTGCTTATTAGAGGCAATATGTGCGGTCAAAGCATCAATTTCTATTGCTTTAGGCTAACCAGGATCATGCATCTAACATCTCACAATGAACAAAATTGTTGTACAATCGACAGTACACCCTCTAGGAGCACATTGGAAGAACATGAGGTTAAGATCAGATTTGCAGCATGCAGGAATGTACTACTACAACAAAACAAGAGACTTACTATGGTACCCACATCATGATGGGATTTTGAAACTTTGGCTGTTAAATGTTGGTTTTCCAAGAATGACTTGCTTTCTTCAATTACTCTTTGAGCAATAACAGGTTGTGAAGGCCCAAAGAAGGATCCAAAACTGCAGAACATGGGGAAAAAGGATGTAATGGCTGAGATTCTATACCATATAATTATAAAATTCAAAATTGAAAACTAAAGCTTTAGGACATTCATAAAATATTCAAAGTACCATAAACTATTATCCAAAAAATGGTAGCCTAAACATCAAAATCACCCAACATTTTAGATCAACACCAAAACCACACCACAAAAGAAGAAAAAGAGGAACATTTTTCCCCGTGCCTCCGAAGCAAGGGAATGCCACAGTGATGGTAGAGGATACCAGCGCAACAATTGTCCTTAATCAATCATAAAATTCACACATACGTACTTTCTATTATTTGATAAATTATAAGTCGTATTTCTTTGCATAGGCACCCGTAAAGGCCAGAAAAAATAAATAAATGATGTCAAACTATATTTCATATTCATGTTATATCAATTTGATAGAAGGGAAAGAAAAGATAACAAACATTAAGCAAAATCAAAGGCAACAAAAGTTTTATTCTTGGGTTTAAATTAAAGCCGGCCCAGCACAAAATAAATCCAAAAGACAGTATGTGATAATAATCACGACCATAGTTGTCAAATCGAGATTTGTATCGTGAATCGAAATGGCCTCGTACCGAATCGTGAATCGAATCGAATCATGTATCGTAAAGATTCGGTCACTTTTTCTAAATTACTTAAAAACATATATCTACACATTTAGATGTTAAATATATCTTATGAATATAAAATATTTATACTTAAATCAACAAAAATGTTATTTTGAATGATAATCACGTAATTTAATAGGTAAGAAATTAACAAAGGTTTCTATGTAAAATCACTATCTTACCTTTTTTTTTCTTATTATTTTTTAGATATTTTTCATCAACCATTCTTAATAAAAATAATAACCAAATAGACAAACTATTTGTTTCTAAAGTAACAATAGTTTACAACGATATTGATATTTGGACAATAAGCATATATACTTTTCTAAGTAAGAGTGAACAAATAATAAGAAAGAATTATTTAGGATATTTTATTTTAAAGCCTAACACATTTTAAAAAGTGTAACTGACCTCACACATGTAATATTCAATTTAATAAAATAGTAATAATTAATTCATAGTGTAACTTTAATCTTAAATATCTTTAGAAGATATATTACAATTTTTTGAAGGGGAAAAAAATGAGAAGAAAAGTTAAACATATGTTAGGTTTGACTGAATCTGATTGAATTCTATAAAAAACTCCATGATCACTAAAATAACAACAAATCATATACATATGTTGGTTATTTTGGTATTAAATGTTATTAGAAATTGTATCATGTCATTTTCACTAAAAAGATGGAAAAAATGAGTCGAAAAAATGAGTCGAAAACAATAATTTCAAAAATTGCATGAATCGTAAAAAGTGAATTGAATCGTGAATCGATTGTGAATCGTGTGATTCACTAGAGATTCACTTCCAAAATAGATTTACTTATAGATTCGTATCGATTTTGCAAAAATTGCGTATCAAATCGCGAATCGTAAGATTCTGATAACAGAGATCACGACAATGATACTATGAGAAGTCATGTAGTCACCATGATATTTGCCATATCTCCATACCTCAGATCCGCCAAAACAATATATGTTCTAATTAAACAAACAAACAAAAGGAAAAAAAAAACAAAAAACAAAAGTCTCAGTCTCTGTTATTGATAATAATATAATTCTATGATGTATTACTTGTGCAAAATTCACAAAAGGAAAATATATAGCTAAATCTTGTCAGTAACAGTGTTCTGGAAAAGTAAGTAATATGAAATTTAAACATGTACATTGTATCCTAGTAAAATAATTAACAATTCTGTCAATTTGTGAAATTGCACAATGTTCTCACTTGTCAAAGGGCAGCCTCTTCTTTTTCTCTTGGGAATTAGCGAGGGCAGAACCAGATTCCTTTTTCATCTGCTTTCTGATACCTTCTTTTAATCGCTGCCTCAATTCAAGGTATTCCAGTTCCTCCTGCGTGGTTTGTGGAGGTTCTTCTTCATATTCCCCTTCACCAATCCCTTCCTCTTCTTGCTTGTCGCCATCCTCTTCATACTCATCCAAATCTTCATAGTCCTACACAAAAATAAAATACAATTTATAAGATAGAAAGAAGTGTAAAAAATACACAAATTTTTTAATACATAAAATGAGGGAGAAGAATAAACTCAACATGAACTCCAAAATTTCTTACATCTCTATCATATCCCCGCATAGCTGTTTCAAATCCCAAATGAGATTGTTTTGGAAGCAGCAACCTTCAACAACCCAATACCTGAAATCCTGATTACAAATATATTTTAAAGACTCAGTGCAATCAATAATTCTATTATTTCTTCACAGCAATATAAATACATGGGCATAAAAAGGAAAAAAATCAATGAACGAACTCTTTTCCGCATGTTACTTAAAGATTAAACCACTAATTCGATCAAGATGCACTGACTCATTTTGTGTATTGCTGTCGTTAATTTACATTTTGAGAATGCTTGTTGTCGAGTTTGGTTGAGGGTCTGTGTGACCATTGTTTGGTTCGGATAGGGCAAAGGTTGCCCAGCAGATTAGGGTTACCTACTCTCTCAAACCGCTCGAATGGTCGTCAAGTGGTCCTCGAGCAGTCAATGTGACATCTTAGTTTCTGCCTGCCTGAGCAGAAATGGTCAACAGCTCACTCAAGAAATCACCAATTCACTCAAGTGGTCTCTGGCCTTTCTTTTCGGACTCTGTTTGACACCTGTGCTATCTGTATTGCGCGCTCAATTGGTCTTTCATCTCGTCAAGCGGTTGGTCCATTCTGTTGACATTCTTCCTTTTAACTCCTTGACTTGCTGAACCCTCTTCTTGAGACTTCTTGGACCTCTTTAACCCTTTGCCCACCTTTATGCTTCTAAACCAGTTCACAGTCTCAGGTTACATGATCTGAGGCATAACAACCCAAACCTATAACCCATAATAAGCCACCACTGCCCCCCCCCAACAGTACTCCCACTCTCGTGGCCATCACCAACAACTCAACAACACCACCATCAACCGCCGTAGTCCACCTCCTCAATACCACCACCAACACCTCAAAACCATCATCAAGCATCCATCAACACATTCCCTTCAAATCAACCCATCGAATGCCATCACTTAAATCTTATCCCATCAACACATTCCCTTCAAATCAACCCATCGAATGCCATCACTTAAATCTTATCAACATTTCATCAGATTTGGGAGAGGGAAGGGGACGGTGGAGTGTGGGGATCGAATTGGGGCCAATGTGGCTATCGTTTGTCCAATTTTGGACGAATTATAGCTATTGGAACAAACTGAGAAAATTTAGAAACATAAGGAAACTAAGTGTGAAAAAAAACTTTTAAGGGACCAAGTGTTAAGATACTAAAATTTAAGGGAGGCAATGGGCAATTTATCCAAATTTGTATAATAATGTATTATTATGTCACATGACTGCCAACATAACGTTTTTCATCCACTTTTAAACGAATATTAACTCTGTAACCGAGAAAATTTTAAAAAGTTAGGAACTAAAGTGGGAAAAAAATTAAGAGCCTAAATAGATAATTAAGAACCTTAAGGTGGGCAAAGGGCAATTTACCCTGTAAAGCAACCATTTACGTAAGTGTCCCTATTGACCACTAATGAGATAGCAGGAGGCACTCGCATGGATGTGTGTCATTGTTCATGCAAACTTTGAACACAGTTGAAAGTCAAAACCAAAATCCAAGTCAGTGCACTCGAAGCTCCCCTCGCACTTTAGTACCTATCCCTTTTGATCTAGGGTCCTTCCCCTCCTTTGCCCTTTATCTTCCTCATCGCTCTACAATCCCTACATCCACCTCAAAACTCTAGCCTCCACAACCATATGCCATCACTGCAAATCTGGATTCACTTCGTTCTCTCTCGACATTAAAGTTCGATTTTGGCCTCTGCGCCTCTAAAATTATTCAATTTGATCTAATTTCTACGATTCTCGACATCAAGTCAAGTATTTGACAACTATTTTATTCAAAATTGTAGTTTTTGTTGTGGTTTGTTTGTGGTATTGCGATTCAAGATGTTTACCCTCTTCAAGGTGATGATTCAACTAGGAATATAAGGTTGTTACGTTCCAATGAGAAAATTAGGGCTTTTCCTTTGTCTATTTCATTGAAAGATAACATGGAGTTTTCTTTTTTTGGAGTTTATCAATTCTCTAAACCATGGATTCATTGAATTCTGAATATTTTAGGTGATTTGTATGTGGATGGTGTTTTTTGAGTTTGTTCATGCTTATACACTATGGCTCAATAGGGGATTCGCTTAGTATCCTCCCATTTCAAAAAATTAGGGTTTGCACTTTATGCATTTCATGGAAAGATAATGGGTATGTTTGGTTTGTGTTTGAGAGATGTGTTTTAGAGATAAAAAGTACGAAAAGTTGTTTGGTTTGGTTTTTTTCAAAAGATGTTTTGGAAAATTATTTTGAGAGAGAGTTTTGAAAAAAGTGATTGATTTGATGTGTGTGAGAGAGAGATTTGTTTGGAAAACTTGTTTGGTATACAAGTTTTGAGATATTTTTTTGGAAAAATTTGTTTGGTTTGATTACTTTTAAAAACTTATTTGTAGAGAAAATTTCTCAAAATTTTTTCAGAAATACAAACCAAACGAACCCAATAACTTGATGATTCTTCTCTTATGTGCTATATTTCATGTTGATTAATTGTTTGAACCTTTGATTCAAACCATTTTTTACATTTTACAAATAACTGATTCAATAAAGTTTTAAATTTGAGCTCTTTCATTTGTTTTGTTTTTTTCTTCCTTTTAATTGCAAGTCTCTAAAGTTCATTTGTCAACTCACTAATTCAAATATTATTGGAACAAACAAAAGTTGCTTGATCACAATTTTTTTTTTTTTTATATAGAGCCTTTTAAAAAAAATACAGTGGCCAAAATCATTTTCCTCGCAAACACTTCACAAATTCCAGTTTTTGAATGTTTAAAAAAAATATTGTACAACGCATTTTTTTATTTTTTAACATGCGTACAAATTGTTGTAGGAGTAGCTTTTTCAATAGAAAGAAGTCCTTTGTTTGTGAAGAAAAGTAGCAACCCTTAAAGAGTGTTGGAACATTCCAACTACAAGCATCACAGTGACACTAGAGTCACTGGAAAATGACGACGTATGGCACGATTTCAACATCATCATCAGTAGGAGGGACAAACCTAATAGGGCTTCCAAAGAGCCTCAACCACGCAATCAGACAGATCAAAACAAAACTCATGTACTTCCGCATGAACAGAGCCATCGTCATGCTGTTGATCCTCTTTCTTGAGCCTGCTTTGGCACCCAATCTCGCTCATCATCTTAGGAGTCTGACTAGGCAGAGCATGTGGTAGCATCATCGGTGGCACGACCGCTGCCACCACAACTGGTTGCACACCAAGGACCATGCCCCAAAAAATGATTGCTGGTGGTGATGAAGTTAGATTATGGTTTCCAGGGATATTCGATTTTAGGGTTGAGTTTTCTAGTCCAGATGGTTGAGAATCGGGGCTCTTTGGTGGCCTAAGAAGTCAAATATCTCCATTGAAAGAGGTTAATCGAGAGGTTGTTAGTCCTCAAGATCGTTTTCCTATTGGGGTTTTGTTGACAGATTATCAGTCTAGATTAATTCGGTGCTCAAGATCGTTTCTTGTGTGAATATTTTACAATTCAGATTAACACAAGAACCAAAAGGCAACAAAAACAAAGCAAAAGCCACAAATCATCAGAAACCCAAAAAAGCGAACCCTAGAGATTGAAAACTGAAGCATATATATAAACTCAAAAATCACCATGAAAGAATCAGAAAAAGAGTAGAATCAAAACCCTAATTAAGTAAATGATCGAAAAACGAAATTAAAACTTACCTCTTAAGAAGAAATTATTGTTCGCCTTTGCTATCTCTCTCTTTCTCTCTCTCTTTGAACAAGGGAATGAGAACTTTCGAACGCTGAGAAATACAGTATCAAAGGGGTGGTTATTAGGTTTGGATTGGTTGATTCCGGGTCGTTTGGGTGTCTTAAATAAATAAGCGTACTTTTTATCTTTTTGGATTAAAAAATTGAAGAAGAAAATATGGATATTTTGGTTAATTTTTTGACTTTTTATAAAAAAAATGTGTAATAAAAAATTATAAAAATTGATTTGTAGAGAAAAATTAAGATTGGGAGTTGTGCAGCCGTAATTGTTGACTTTTGGTGAATAGTATTAACTTTTTAACTTTTTGAGTAATTTTTTGATTTTTTGACTTTTTTACAATATGCCAAACTTGGCCTTAAAAATAATAAATACGTAAATTACATTTTGCCCTTTTAAGTTTGCCATTTTTACTACCCTCTCTTAAAGTTTATTTATTTTTAGTTTGGCCTTTCATGTTTCCAATTGTTTCTAAAATCTCATCCGCGAACAAACTTTTCTAGGAATTTTTTTATTTTTTTGGCTAAAATATAAGATAAGAAAGTTAATATATTTGAATATTTTTTAATTTTTTATGAAAAGATGTACAAAAAATATAATGAGTAGAAATGAATCTTTGATTTTTTTTTTTATATTTGTTGGTTTTTTGAATTTTTTAGCAACATTTTGCTTTTTATGCTATTTTTCAATGTTGTCAAATGAAGCCTAATTTAGGTCAAGTTTGGCAAGTCCAGAATAAGTCAAAAAGTCAAAAAGTTACTCAAAAAGTTAAAAAGTTAATACTATTCACCAAAAGTCAACAATTATGACTGCACAACTCTTAATTCTAATTTTCTCTTACAAATCAATTTTTACAATTTTTTATTACACATTTTTCCATAAAAAGTCAAAAAGTTAACCCAAACATCTGTATTTTCTTCCTCAATTTTTTAGTTTAAAAATACAAAAAATACACTTATTTAGGACACCTACTCCAAAAGCTAACTCATGCCTAAAATTATATAAAAAGTTACTATGGGTGATAAACGAGCTAAACGACCCAATTAGTTAATTGTTCAAGTTTGGTTTGATAACTAACAAGTTTCAAGATTCACTTAAAGGTTGTTTGGGATATTCTAAATAAGTGCATTTTTTGATTTTTTATGAAATATGAGTTGGATTTAAAGTGATGTAGTAGAGAGGTGATGTGACTTAAATAAGATGATGTAACTTAGGCCAAGTTTGGCAACCCAAAAATAATCCATCTTTTTATTTTTTTATCTTTTTATCTTTTTTTCATCACATTACCTCTCTACTTTTCTGCACATCTTTTTGTAAAAATATAAAAAGTACACTTATTTAGGTCATCCCAAACAATCCCTCAAATAGGATAGTGACTTTTTGACTTTTTTAGTATATGCCAAACAAGGCCTTAATCTTGGTTTGTTAACCTTTCAAACCGATCTCAAATGAGCTTTTATCGAGTCAAACTCGAGTAGTTTAGTATTTTTATATAGTTTTAAGCTTATCAAACTTAACTGAACAAACAATTGAATGTTCAAGCTTGTTTTGAAAATTTTAATGAATTCCAAAATGTGTTTAAGCTTAACTTGTTTATTTAACTAACTAAGCTCGAAAGAGTTTTTAACGAGCTAAATACGAGTTGAGCTCAAACTATTTGGTTCATTTATCACTTCTAAAATTGACATGTTGGTAATCACGTGGTATATTATTATATATTAATTACACTTTTGACACACACTTAAATTTTAATATAATAATATTTTTTGACAGTTGATGTGTCATTTTTTGATTTATTTTGATCAAAAAGTTGGTTTTAGAAGTAAATTAAAAAAACTTGAAACATAATGAACCAAAGTTAGGGGAGGAAGGGAATTCAATGGCCAAACATAAAGAAGCAAAATATAATTTATTTAAAATAAAATAATAAATTAACTGTTCCAAAAAGACATTTTTTTGAATTTTTTTAATTAAAAATTAATTTAATGAAAAAAATAATTCACCAAAAACATTAACCATTTTTATATAGTCTCACATTTTTTGAGGCAAAAATAATTTTCAAATATATATTTTTAATATTAATTTTTGTCAAACTAATTTTAATTTTTTTTCAAAAAAAAAATCAGAAATTTGATTCCATAATTTTATTTTAATAAAGTAAAAGATAAAACAAATCAAATAAAACAAGGGTTAATTGGTGATAAATCTAATATAAAGAGAGTACAAAGCATTAGGTTTAAGGAACATTTTTTGTTGATAAGAGGTCCATACTGGGTAATTCTATTTCCATACACTAATTTCACTCAGTTCACACACTTATTGAAAATTTTCATTAATACAATTTTGTCATAGAATAAAAATACCATAATACCCTCATTTTCTTCTATTCAAACCCTATTTCTAAAACGCCACAACCATCCTCTATCGCCAGCGCCACCTCTCTCATCCGCCATCCCCTCTCGTCGTCTTTTTTCTTATTCACCTGTGATCACTTTTCGTCATAAACCATACACTCCCACAAGTCTCTCACCACGAATCACTCAATGTTGACTATGGAGGCCTGGAATGAAAGGGAGATGAGCTAGAAATGGCGATGGTGGTGGTGATGGAGGGTTGAAAATGGCGGTAACTACAGTAAAGATGAGTGGATGAAGAAAAAAAAAAGACTTTGTTTAGTATAATTTCAGAATATGTTTTCAAAAATAAATAATAAAAAAAAACTTCTTATTTCAATATGGTTTCTTCTTTTTAGGGCCAAAAAAAATTAAAATTTTAATTAGTTTTGTTAAATTAATTTATATTTTTCTCATAAAATTTTTCAAAAAATTGATTCAAAAATTGAAACCAAACATAGCCTTAGGATATCAAAATTGAAAATGAGGATAATATTGGAATATAGAGACGTGTACTGAGAATTTACATTTTTATAATGTGTGTATTGAGAAAGTATTCATAAAATAGTTTGCTGAAAAATCCTAAAGAACATTTTCTTTCCAATTTAACCCCTTGACTTTTTTTTTTTGGTTTGACTTTTTGTCGACAACTTGTTGAAATTTTTTATCTGTAAAAAATTTTATTTGTTCAAATTTTTTATCTGTTTAAAATTTTATTTATTAAAATTTCTATCTGTTCAAATTTTTTATCAACTGTTCAAATTTTAAATTTTTTATATGCTTAAATTTTAACTTATCTGTTTAAATATATTTATTCAAATATTTTTATCTGTTCAATTTTTTTAATTGTTCAAATTTATGTTTAATTGTTCATCATCAAATTTGTATTTTATCTGTTCATCATTATCATCAGCAGCAGCAGTAACAACAACAACAACAACAACAAATCTGAGCCAAGGAAAAAAACAACAACAAAACCACTTTCTCTCATCTTCATCATTATTTGTTTTGTTTTTCTTGGTTTTCACAACAACCAAACTAGCAGTCATATATCTATACTATTATATATCTAAGCACTGGCTTGGTGTCCAAGAATGTGGTGGCTTCTCTTTCTACCACGTGAAAAAAATGTCTATCCTAAAATAAAAATATATTATTCAAAGGTATGAACCCAAAACCTTAGGTTGCATTAAGAATACTTTTACCATTTAGACAACATGTATATTGTGATATTAATTTCTTTATTATTTGTTTTTATACTTACTTATCTGAATTACTGTGACAACCCTCACATCTGATTAGTGTTAATCTATGATTAAGAATGATAAGTAACTGATTAGAATGAAATCCTAAATTGATTATAGGAGTGTATTGTTTTAAATGCATTTCTATCTATTTGATTTCTGAATGAATCTATTCATGTTTTAATTTCAAACTGCAAATTGAAGGCCTTATCGGCGGCCGAATCAGAAACTGATTGGTGTTATGTGTTAATTAGAATTTATGTGATTTTATGGTAGATTTAGTTGAAATTTGATTTGGAATGATTAAATTAGATTAAATAATGTTAAATCACATTAGTTCAAGTAAATTACCTTATTGCCGCTTAGTGGACAATTCTAGGCCATTGTTTATTCTCCTTGTTATATGTTGGCATCATTTTCATCCATCTTCCTAGGCCAAAATCGAAAAAAGAGAGAGAGAGATAGGCGAAAACTTGAGTTCATCAAAATTGGCTTGGAAAATTAGAAGGAATTGAAGGGAATTTGCATATTTGAGCTTCTACTCTTGGAATTCTAGGCATAAAATAGAGAATTCATCCTTTTATTTATAAAATTAAGTTGCATCTTGCATGGTTCATGGAAATATTGGAGATCAGAGTTAAGTTTTAGCTCAAAGTGTTGAATTATGAGGCATTGTGTGAATGCATGTCCATATCATAGTGTTTTGAAGTCATTTTCATGAAATTCCCACATTCATGTTTCTATTTTAGTTTTGATCCATGAATTGGTCATATTCTTGAGCTCAATCTTGCATTTTATCATGCCTTAGAGCATTAGAGTTTATGGGAACTCATGCATGTATGATTTTGAATTGTTCTTCATATTTACATTTGAATTTGTGTTCAAATTGGCTTACCTTTAGGCTTGATTTTACAAATTGATCTTCGAAGACATGTTATACTATGAGTTTTCAAGTGTTTTCCAGGAAATTGGCCCAAAAGGTTGAGTTTTGAAGTGTTGAATGCTTGGTTTGAGCTTAGGAGGTAAATCTAGATATTCCAGATTTTGGCTTCCACGCTCGAGCGAAGGATTCCACGCTCGAGCGACCATCTTTTGTTCAGAGCCCCGCTCGAGCGAAAGAATGATGGCTCGAGCGTAGATTGCAAGCTCTCAGATTTTTGGTGCACGCAGACGCACGCTCGAGCGACGAGACCTACGCTCGAGTGAGGACTGTGTCTCACGCTCGAGCAAGCGTCGAGCAGAGATTTTCAACATCCAGCACTTTTTACATTTTTACAGACCGCTCGAGTGAGGAAGTCCATGCTCGAGCGACCCCTCTGTTTTGGAAAGCTCGCTCGAGCGACCCCTGTTTTCTGAAAAATATTGAAAAGTGTTTTAAAGTGCATTTTTGCATCCTCATTCCATCCTAGGCATTCCTAGGCCTAGTTAAAGGCATCTTAATGAGGATAATGTTATAGAACCACACCAAGTATAATTAGGGGCTAAGTTATTAATCTCGAGTGTGTGTTCGTTCTGCAACTATAGGGTTGGCATTCGAGGACGCTCGTTAGCTTGTCTATAGCCCAGTACTCTGTGAGTAACAATATTGTAAAGATTTATTCAATTATGATTATTTTCTGAATGATCAACTGTTCTGCTTACTAAAACGTTATTGTTTAATGAATGAATGTTTGTCCTGTTTGTAAACTGTATTCGTGGCATCCATAACAATTTACTGTTACTGTACTGTTACTGCTACTGACACAGAGATCTCTGTCGATTCCCATGTTTGGAACCACTACTGTTACTGTTATGATGGCCATCGACTGACTGTTCAGTCTATTAAGACCTACTGTACTGTTTTGCTATGGGATGCACCACATATGACTGCTATGATTTCTAAGTGACTGATATGATTGTTTAATTACTGAAAGGACATTCATTCTTAACATCTTTACATAAATGTTATTCACTGGGCTTTAACTCATTGTTTATATATATATATATATATAGGTGTCTAGGCACCAGACCGGAGTTAGGAACGTCGGATTAGCTCTTGTTTTGTCAAACCAACCACCGTGCCTCACTTCGAGGTTCCAAGTCCGTTCAAGCTACGACTGTTTTAGGGTGTTCGGATTCACCATTCTGTTTATGTTTTGTAATAGATGTTATAGACTCCTACTGTATAGTTATAGTTAGGGATTCGATCCCTGACATGGATGTTTGTGTATATGTTGCATATATATATATATATATATGTTTTGGTTGTCAATGTGGCATGTTTATAAAAAGTCTTTTTACATTCAGACTGTCACGGCTCATTGGACATCTTTTATTTACTGTTTTGGCTTCCGTCAGCCCCTTTTACTCTGTATTACTGGCATTACTGTCAAGCAGGCCCTTAGTAATCACGGATTACTAGCCAGTTACAGTGCTAAACCCATAGGGGCGGGTTTGGGTCGTGAAAATTACACACATATCGCGTGTGCCACCCACTAGTATATATATACATACACAAATTTATACATATACACAAATAAACATACTATAGTAAAGAGACTTAAAAGAAGATATTGAAAAAGACGGAAATGAAGAAGCATGGCAACGATAGAAGGGCCAAAGGCAGTGTACTATCGTCGTCGTTATCCATTAGAGCGTCAGAGAGTCACATGCCGTAGCGAGATGGAAAGAAACCCCCTTAAAAATTTTCGAATCAGCCACTGTTATGAACCAAATGATAATAAAAATGAGCCAGATCGAGCTCTACCTGTATATGATCACTATTTATGTCTTAAACGCCTCACTAAAAATGGCCATCATTTTCGCCACCGACGGAGAACGAGAGATCGGGATCGATGGCTAGGGTTTCGTTGTCGAAAGTGACAACTTGAATTTATCGAATTCAAGAGGATCTGTTTAGATCTATCCAGATCTTGTTGGATTTATTTTCTAGTGTGGCCCAATAGCCTACATATTTTTACATGTTTTATTTTATTTGGACTCCACAATTAGATAAAGCCAATATTATATATAAAGTTCAATAATTAGAATTTTAATATAATCACTCTTCTAAGATAAGAAGGAAACCTTGATGGATTAGAAATTTTTCTAATAGAGTTTATTTGACCATCTTCTCTCCTCTATATAAGGATGGGTGACTCCCCTTTCATATCATGAGTATTTTTCCATCACTTTAAGTTTCATAATCATCCTAATTAAAAGAGACAAAGAGAAGAAGGTGAGCCAAGAATTCAAGGTTCAACTATTAGGGGTATTTTCTCAACTTCTCTAATTTAATGGCTAACAAAGGTATGTTCGTTTTATTCTTGAGTTGTATTGAATTTAAGATCCTATTAAGTTTAATTCCACATTATTATTATGGTTACATGTATTATTAATACTTACATGTGGTATCAGAGCTTTAGTTTTGTGAATCAATACACCTTGGAATAATAATATATTTATGATACTGTTATTAATAAACGGTACCTTTGTTTTATTAAAAGTATTGACTTTAAAATATTATCTCAATTTGTTTGTATTGATCAAACGTGTAATACACCTATTTAATTTTTGTTATGCTGTTAACATGCTCTCCATAACCCTTTACAATAAGCATATACATAGCCATGACTTTAAAGTTTGCATGATAATAGTCCACTTATCTGCCACATAGGTTGGTTGGTTAAATTTAAAGTTAAAACCTTGCCTTTTTATTAGAGAATTGGACAAGTTTTTTTTTTTTAAAACAAGCCACGATACAAAAATTGACTCAGGTCGTTACTTAGTCATTGCACAATCCAACTGATTTTGCTACCAATTTTGGTTGACTTGGTACATCAAAAATTGATTACAAATTATTGGATTAAAAGTTCTTTTAGAATTCGTCGAATCATTCAGTCTATTAAATAAATACTTGATTGTATTACGTCAAAGAATTATGGTTTTATCTTGTCTGATTATGTACACTTTATTATTAATATTTATATATTTTCATGATCTAAAATTGATATCATGATAAAAGTTTATAACATTAACTATTAAATATTGAAGTGGTTAATTCATATTAGGTGTAATTCTTATTGATCATTATATGAGATATTCATGATTGTTATATTATATATATATATATATATATTCATGTTTGTCTAGAGTTATTATTATTATCATATTGGTAATTGCAATCACATAAAAGAAATTCTAGAAATCATTAAATAGTGATTGAATTAATGATAATTAAATAACTCAAATTAATGAATAGAGAATATTGTTGGTTAGTTTCGTATTCATAGGGTTTACTAATTTAGTAGCTACCAAAGTGGTCTAGATTTGTAAAACTTATGAATATAGAACTACATAAAAGAATTGTTAAAATGGTAACATTAAGGTTGATAATATTCTCAATTGCGGTTATAATTAGGAGATTGAGACTAGCCCAAAGGAGAGTCACTTTCAAATAATTATAAACTGGATAGGATAATGTAACTTATGTAATTTGACAAATTAGAATTGAATACCCAAAGGTAACATGACTAGCTGAAAAATTGCATAAATTACTTTAGACCTACATAAGTGATTCTTGACGAGTGGACAATAGATATACCTAAGTTTTGCCCAAAGGAAAGACTTATGTGATATCAATAGTTCATTATAATTCTCAAAGCTTTAATATGTATATTGTTTATGCCTTTTTTCATGTTACTTATGAGATCTTGTGTTAATACCTCTTAAGATCTGTCAAAAAGATAGCTTGCAATCTAAGGTGGTTGGACTTAGAAGGGAGGCTATATTGACTCTTCCGACTTTCCTGGGATCTTACTTGGTTATTGACCAAAGGACTTTTTAGTGACGTTACCCTAACGCTTAAAGTAAAATTTGGTTAAAGGCTGTTGAAGATCGACAAGCCACTTGCTGGCACTATTATGGTTGAATTAACAACAATGAAATATAATGGCCACTGAGGAGTTTAGGATCACATCCTCAATATGGCGACAAAGTTGCAAAACTTAAAACTTTAGGGATGCAGGTTGATGAAACTTTCCTCGTGTAGTTTATTCTCAACTCACTTCCATCACAGTTCGGTGCATTCAAAATTCACTATAACACCAATAAAGATAAGTGGAGTTTGAATGAGCTGACTAATGTGTGTTCAGGAGGAAGTGAGGTTGAGAGAGGAAGAACGTCAAACTGCATTGGCTGTAACTTATGAAGCTATAAAGAAAAAGATGGGTAAGTTTGTAAAATCCAAGAAAAATCCACCAAAGAAAAAGAATGAACCTGGGGAAGAAAATCAGGCTCAGAATGGTTTCACTATCAAATGCTACTTTTGTGACAAGAAGGGACATGTGAAGAAAGACTGCAGAAAGCGAAAGGCTTGGTTCGAAAAGAAATATAAGAAATTTTCTTTTGTTTGTTATGAATCAAATCTTGCTGAAGTACCTTCTAATACGTGGTGGATTGACTCTGGGGCCACGACCCACATTACAAATGACATACAGGGATACCTCTCAACCAGGAAACTGAAGGAAAGTGAAAGATTTGTCTATATGGGGAACCATCTCAAAGCTGAAGTCGTAGATGTAGGAACCTATTGACTGATCTTAGAGACAGGTCATCAGATGGATCTA
>NW_021026726.1:23202-38901 GCF_004153795.1 Camellia sinensis | reverse complement strand
AATTCAGCATTACCAGAATAAGCGATTTGTTAGCAGATCGTATGGCCTTCAGCTTGGTTAAATGGGCATGGTGCTCTATGTCGACTGGAAGGCAAACATTTTTTGCCAAATTAAATGCCAGAAGATGGTTCTTTTCGGTGAAATAGAATTAGACGTAGTCACGACGCGGAAGATGGGGTAGCTTGGTGTGTACCTATGGGTGTTTCAGAGAGCGCGGCCTTAGGCTGTTCGGTTTCCTCTTCGTTAACCAAACGCTGTGTTTGGCCGGCCGAGGTATGCTGTCTCTTGCTAGGCTAGGATGACGAGGCTCTAGCAGTTGGTAGGGTGACCACGGCCTCACGAGCATTACTAGCCGGGGGTAGCTCAATCTGGGCCTCGACTGTGGAATGAGCGGTCTACTCGGTATTAAGGGCGCAGACAGCTCGCCTCTTGGCCATCTCCTATACTTCAATAAGAGGGATTAGGTTTATTTGGAGAAGAGTGGGGTCTGGCTCGGGTGAAGGTTCTAGGAGAAAGTCGGTAACTCTGGTTTTTCTCTTTCCATTGTACCAGTAGGTTGGCTCGAAATTTACCAACTCTATCCAATCTCGGTAGCGGTATCGAAGTGCGGCACGAAAGGCGTCTAGATTGGCATAAGCATAATGTGATTTAAACTGGTTTAAATCTGCAAAATTGATAAGAAACGTAATAGGTTAGCATGGTGGCTGTTGAAATAGCAAAGAGAATTAAACCGGAATGTTTTTACCAACTGTTCCTTTATTCCAGTTTATATTGTAGCTTGGTATCTGGGCTTCCTGATCTTCAAAGTGGCCAGCAACCCAAAGGAAATCATCATCGTTTAAGTCTTTGTCTGGTGTGTTTTTTATAATTTTTTCTCAGTCTCTCCTTGTTCTGAGGTAGTAAACCCAACCATCGTCATTTTGGCCAAGCAAGTATTGATGGAATAGCTCGGCCAATCCGAGGTTGAGGCCAAGCCGACGGTTCAGCTCGGTAATGCCATTTATTATTCTGTAAGTGTTTGTGGATAGTTGGGTAGGACATAATCTGGTTTGCCTAAGAAACTCGCAGATAAGGGCCTGAACAGGGAACCGAAGCTCAGCTTCTACGATTGATATAAGTGTAAAAGGAATGAAGCCCAGTTTGTCCTAAGGGGTGGTGTCTAGCTCGACTAAGAAGAGGTGGACGTCATCTGGAATGTGGTAGTGTCTTCTAAGTTAGGCTATAGCTCTAGGCAAGTCCACTAGGAGTCAGTATTTACCCATTTAACTTATAAATTGGTATGTTAAAATGAGCACGGCAGCCTAGCTCAACACTCGTGTGGCTTTGGATGGCTCGGTTGAGCAAAAACACCCAGGGGCAAAGTGCAAAGGTGTGCCTGGCCAACCTAGTCAAGTCTGTAAAGTAGAAATAAAAAGTGTTATGCCTAGATGACTAGACTAGGCTAAGCAAAAAGGCAAAATAAAATAACCCTAGATCGGCTACAACTAGGTTACAGACTATTCCTAGTTCGGCCGTAAAGTAGGACTTTCTTAAAGTTTTTAGCTTGGTTGTTGATCAACAGGTTCTTAGTTCGGTCAAGTGTAAGCCTAAAGGTAGCAAACAGGTTCCTAGTTCAGTCATAGCGCGATTTTAGATCAAAACTTGTGTTCTAGACTGATTTAAAATCCAACTAGTATGTTTTTAGGTTTGAGCGTGTTGTTTTGGGTTTTTGGTATTTTCTCAAAACTTTGGTGGTCATAACACGCATATATGGAGCTAAAGTACTGCATTTTAGAAAAAGAATAAAAAGGAGAAAGAGGCATAAGCAACTTACGGATTTAGAGCGACAAGTCGAAATCCAATCAACAAGAGTGCCAGCCAAAAAACAAGCAGAGCAGGTGCTATAGTTACTTGGATTGAGACTGGAGGTGCAGATGTGGAAACTCAAAAGGCAAGGGAGAGAAGATGAACGATGAGGATGTTTGATTCAAAAAATGGGTTTTTGTATAGGCACAAAAACGATGGGACTTTTCGAAACCTTTTGATAAATGAGAGGTAGCTGTCACAGTACGGAGGAGCAATGAATGCATGCCACGTGTCCCAATAAGGACATGATGCCAGGTACGTAAAATGACGAGCTGCATAACAAGTACGGTCCTAGAAAGACCAGGATACCTAGAAACGAATGTATCTGTAGTTCGAATGGGGGGAGTATTCCAGCTCGGTTAGGTTGCTTTTTGTTCGGTTGGTTTAAGTATGTTAGCACGGCTTGAGAAGACTAATCTCAATCATGCTGTGCAGATAGAATTAAGGGGCAATTGAGAGGGTAATTTATGCATAAATTGGGTCGAGCTAAATACATCTGTTAGAATTGACCGAGATAGCTATAGTCTCTTAGGTATTGGGTCGAGCTATAGGCCGAGGTAATTATCTCTGTAACCTTGGTCCTTGGTCGCGTTAGTCCGGTCAGAGGTGGGCTACCAGTGGCCTGGTCTAGCGGTCATAGACCGAGGTATCAGTGGAAATCGGACCGAGCTAAAGAATAACTCAACAGGGTGTCATTTCAAAGACAAGGTTGACTGAATTGACTTAATTAGCACCGAGCGGTGTAAGCACGGTTATGTCTTGTTCTAGCCGAGGTAAGAGTTGCAACTATCTCACTTAGATAAGCAATGAGTAAGGAGTTATCAGGATAGGCTTTATCTTTGGGAGTGTAATTCCTAGGAGGACTCTTATAAGGAGAGTTGGAGTCCTACTAGGATTGTGCCAGGTGGAATCTATAAAAGCTCATAGCAGGACCTATGTACATGTATCACAATTTCTACTCTCGAATACACAAAGCTTTTGTCTACTGTCTATTTGCTAACTTAGGCATCAGAGAGGTTTCCGGGACACACCCACCGGCTAGCTCACGTTTGTGTTTTCAGGTGGCAAAGTGACGACATTTGGAGGAGTGTAAACTTGATCAACAAGATTATACGAGAAGATTATTTCTGTGCTCGTACAGATACATATTGCATTGGCATTCCTTTTCATTTGATTATTATGAATTTCGAATTGAGATTTGAAAACTATTGCATTGAGAAAGAAATTGTTAATGAAATAAGATCATATTGAATTATTGTTGGGGTAAATACGTTTGGTAAGTCCAAATAGTGGGTGCAGATTGGAATTGTTTAAGTTAGTCTGAGTATCCAGGGTGAAACACCAAAATACGCGCGGAGGAGATACCATGTACCGTCGGTTAACTACCAATAAAATAGGGATTTGGTAGTGCTAGTTATGCCTACTTGCAGACACCAACCTATGGATTACCTAAGTTGTATTTATCACCTCTTTGAAACTATTGAGTTATTGAATTTTCAAGATTTCATGGTGCATAAAAGTTTTCAAAAGATAAAGATATGTGTTTTTGAACATGGCACGACATATGCATTCATCACATGAGATTGTATAAAATGTATATACATTGTTAAGATTTTTCTATTGGATTTTGTGCTCACCCCTATGAGATTTTGTGTAGGAAATGAAGTGTTGATTCTGCCAAATTAAAGGCGTAAAATATATTTTGAGAGCATAAGGGTCTTTGTTTTGTTGTAATTATTTTTTCAAGTCGAGGGCTATATGTGTATGAGTTTAAAAAATCATTTTTGTGTAACCGGGCATAAACCTCGGAAACTGTAGCCCTTGAGGGCATTTAATTGTTTTTGAACTGTCATGTCATATGTTATAGATTCATATATTAGGGATGTTGAATGTATATTTACATATGGATTATCTTTTGTAAATCTCTTATTGATTAATAAATACAAATGATAGAGATTTGTAGATGATATGAACATTAAGCACTTACTCTTGCTTATGTTTAATAATGGGAGTTGGTGAATATTTATAGAGGAAAATTTTGAGCCGTGACAATTTCTCGCACACTACTATTAACCCCCTGCCCACTGTCACCATCAATCTTTTGTGACTCATTTGTAGTCAACGAAAAACTGGTTGAAAAAGTCACACAGAAATTGGCCAATGTTGAAAGTTGCTAGTGGTGGCAGACAAATTGACACATGAATAGGTAAGTGAACACATGGATAGACAGGTTGATAGCTTTTTGATCTTTCCTAACAATTTGGAACCTAGTAGAACATTGTAAAAGGCTCGAGAAATCTGGAAGTTCTAGATTTCTCTAGAGAAATATAAAAAACTTCACTATGTACCAGATTAAGTTAGAAACCGGATCCTCCGTCGCCCTTTTCTGCGGCCAAACCCTGTCGCCCTTCAAAACGACGTCGTTTTGGAGGATTTTTTTTTCTTCTTCTTCTCTCTCTCACTGATAACTCTCTCTCTCTCCTCATTACAATCATCGACCCAAATCATCGACCCAAAAAAAAAAAGCGCAGCAGATTTGTTTGCCTTGAGGCTCTGTTCTGTAAATTTGATTATAAAAAAAACGCAGCAGATTTGTAATTTGTAGAACAAATTTACAATCATCGACCCAACTTCAAGCAAACCCTCAATTTCATTCAGAGTTCTGCAAATTTGTTTTTTTGACGGTTTGATCCCTTTACTTTTTTCATTTCTTGACTTGATCAATCTAACTGTACAATTCATGAACTGATCGAGCGAGGCGGAGATTGAAGAATAAGAGGAGTTTCTTTTTCTTTTTCTTTTTTGTTCAGATTTGAAATCTGATTTTTTTTTTACAGATTTACTCACAGATCTGTATTGAAAATATCAATTTAAAAAAAAAACGGAACTGAAATGTTGAGGGGAATAATCAATGAAGTGTTTTGAGGGAGAGAGAGAGAGAGTTATCAGTGAGAAGAAGAAGAAGAAATTTTTGTTTCAGATTTTCGATCGAGTGGGTTTGATTCATAAATTTTTTTTTTTTTTTTGGAAAAAACAAAGTTTTGCAAATATTGGGTTTGATTTTTTCTTGTTTGTGGGTTTTGTAATGTTATCTTTGGGTGTTGACTATTTGGATTTGGATCTAAATCTAAGAGGTTGCTGACAATGAGAGAGTGAAATATATATATATATATATATATATGTATTATACATATGTGTCTGCCATTGTTGAATATTTGGATTTGTGTGAGAGAGAGAGAGAGAGAGATGGATAGTAGAGGAAGACAAACTTCATTTGAGGGAGACGTGGGGTTGTTGTTTCTGAGTTTGATTTTGGTCCCCCCCTTCTTCCCCTCTCTCTTCTTCATCACAGTGAGAAGAAGAAATCACAGTGTGAAAAAAAAAAAAAAAAAAAAATCCTCCAAAACAACGTCGTTTTGAAGGGCGACAGGGTTTGGCCGCAGGAAAGGGCGACGGAGGATCCGGATTCGATTAAGTTAGACAATTCTAGAATATAATTGAAAGATGAAAGGATCCTAGAGTATTTTACAAATCTAATGATAACCTTTGTGTCAAGTTGATCCTAATAATCTGTTAAGTGGTGGAAAACTATATAAAAGGAAGAAACTTCATGGGAGACATCGAAAATAAAATAGAGTGGCGTGGACCAACTCAAATAGTGTTTGTAGTGATATATTAAATTTTGTTATTTCTTTATGTATTTTTGGGTTTTGCTAGCTTATAGAAAATATGTTTCAAATTAAAGTCTTATATACCACCCCTCTACAAGTATTACTCAAAAATAAATTAAAATCACATTTAGGTTTTGTTTGGGAACATACTATTTTAGTAATTTTTTTACTAAAATATGAGGTTAAAAAACTAGTATGTTTATGTTTTGAATGATTTTTTGATTTTTTACGAAAAAAATATGCAAAAAATAGAGACAAAATAGAATCTTTGACTTTTTAGTATAAGTTATAGGCTTTTTGATTTTTTTTTATAACTTTTTGATTTTTAGACTAAAACTACTGCATGCCAAATGAGCCCTAAATTTTGTTAATATTGTTCAAATTTAACTATTCTATCATAAATATCAAATACTCTACAATTTTAGAATGATAGTGTATTTCAGGATAGGGTGAAGAAATCCAATGTATTAGTGATTGAGAGGACCTACCTAATGTTTTTTTGGCTTTTACATTAATCAACAACCAATGTCAGTGGTATCCCAGGATCAATTAGTTTAATTTTAAAAATAAATTGAGAATTGAATCGGTTCTTACAATTTCAAAAAAATTGAAATTGAAATTGTAAATGTAAATGAACCACCAAATCTATGTAAGAGACTTTGATGAGGTGTTGAAATCTCCCTATTTTTTCAATTGACCCATAAAGATTCTTCATATTAGTATTCTACCATTTTCTCACATCTTTTTTCAAAAATGGATGCTCCGCTTGTCTATAGACTTGAGGACTAGATGGATACTCTAGATGGTATGGACAAGACCAACTTTGGTGCATGACGCATTATAACTATTACGGAAAATTGAGATTTGTATTTAGATTTTATGAGGCAGATCCTGAAAACATGAAAGTGTGCTAATTGTTAGAGGAATTTGTTCTACTAAATAAAGCAGACAAAGGATTGGAATTAACTCTCATTCAAACTATTGTTGAGTATTTCATTTGTGACTTTTTTTTTTTGAAATTATGTACAATGACTATTGAAATATGAGTAATGAACATTATGTGCATGTTCATGCTATAAGATGTGGGAATCACATAAACTTTATGAATGGTTTAAGTTCTGATGTTCCGGGACAACTTTCACAATGCCAACCAAACTTCATATTTTGTAACCAACTTTAATTTGTTAATTTATTGGTATCACCATCACAATAGTTCATAATCAAATACTATAATGGTTGGAAACTAATATTAATTTAAAGTTTGAATTAAATTATACAATGGAAATTTGGTGTAATGCCTTCAATATAATGTTTTAATGGAAAAATGACACTGCAATAATTTTTAATGCGTGGAGTCCATGGAAATATATTTTTCATACAAGGACACAATTATCATGTTATCATTTTTTATTTACGAATTTACCTATTTGATGCCGATTACCTCTTTCTTACTTGTTCTTCACAGTTATTTTTAGCAGTCACTAATGGCCCGTCAACTTCATGTTTGACCTGAATACTTTCCTCATTTATGTAAGCTTTACCTTTTGTTAAATTTCTTTTTCTCATTAGTGATCTAGTTGTTGTATTTTTGACATGTTGAAAAAAAAAAATTGGAAAAATATTAGGGATACAAAATTGTTTACTAAATTTTAATACAACACTCACGTAGGTGTGACCTACACTCATGTATGTAAGTATTTGATAAAATTTTTGACATCTCTAATATTTTTTTAGTTGTTTTGCAAATAAGTTACACAGCCTAGTGTATATATATATATATATATTTTTTTTTGAGATATCATCATTATTCGCAGAATGGCATACACAGATGCATATACTTAGGAAAATGTGATGTCATGTATTATGTCATCTTCCGCTACAAAGGTATTCTGTATATCACTCCAACAAATTATACTTTTGACGATTAAGGCCTCGTTTGGCAAGAGGCTATTTTAATCAATTAGTCAAAAAGTTACTAAATTAGTCAAAAAGCCAACAACCCATACCAAAAAGTCAAAGATTCTCTTTTCTCTCTACTTTTTGCACATATTTTCGTAATTATCCAAAAAGTCATCCCAAACATACAAGTTTTTTTTACCTACCTTTTTAGTCGCTAAAGATTTTTATCAACTAAGATTTTTGATCGCCCGCTTGGTCGTTGACTAATTGTCTGCAAAAGAATTGGCGGTTAATTTTTTTTTAGTCACCGAAAGTCGCCAAGTAGCGATTAAAAATTTAGTCGCCAAAAAAACATATTTAATGATGATGGTAGAGTAATTTTATTATTTGAATTCACAGTATAATTTAAATATTCAAAAAATAGTGAATATAGTAAAATAATTTATAATTTTATAACCCTCAAATAAAAATTAGGTACTCCATTTTTTTTTATTGTTCATCAATTTTGTATTTTTTAGACAGCTCGATAGTAAAATTATACTATTCAAAGGTAGTGAAATTTCACTATCATTTTTTAAACATATATCACTTTATTAAGCAAGATAAAACTTGAAAGTGTGGATCAATACTAATCTTATAGGTTTACATAAAAAGTTATGGCATTTTAAGATTTTGAATTTTCAAAATTACAATTATATGACAATAAAATTTTACTATCGTTTTTTATTTTTTTTTTATTTTTTAACATAATTTCATATTTATCATAGGTACTATTTGGTAGATTTCAGTGACATGATTTCAAATATATAAATGGAGTTTTATACCAAAAAGTTATGTTGTTTTAAAATTTTGCAATAATTATAAAAGAAGTCATGTCATAGTAAAATTTTACTTACTTTTTTTATATAAATTTGTTTATATTAGATATTGATTAAAAGATTCTAAAAATATTAATTTCATAAAAAATAGGCATCTATATAAAAAGTTTTTGAATTTTAAAAATATAGAAGCAAAATTAGTTATATTGGCATTATAGCAAATAAGCTGTTGTGCGTGTGTCCCAAAATTGTATTGTGACGCATTTTCCTGTTGACAAGTTTGGTAGAGTTATGGGAAAGTGCTTATAATTTATGTCTTAACAGCTTATAGCTTATAATTATGAACTGTTGGCTACATATTTTGTGCTAGCCAGCGACAATTCGACGCGTGGCAAAGTAAAGGTAATATGTGGAGACCAGTCAGGTCTTCGATCCTGATCATACACGTGGCAGTTAATATTGGTTGTTATAAGATCTGAGTAGCAGCGGATCAACAAAGAGATGTACGGTGACGTGGCTTCAATGGTTGCTCACATTCAAATTCGAATATAGGAGGGAAGCCTAACTGCAAGTGAAGGCGTAGTGGAACTACTTATAAGGTAGCATGATCAGCGATCATGGAGGAGCAGTTCGACGGTTTGAAATACAGTTCGATGGTTATCTTCGGAGAGTATAAATAGCAGGAAGGACTTCAAAGAAAGGGACGGAGAAAAATCTAAAGAAAACTAGTCTTACTTTACATATTCCAGTTTTATTTCCTGTTCTTTGCATTTCTGTACTTTAAGTTCCTGCACTGCACTTCATTTGTAGGAGTAGTTTTCGAGTATATTGCCGCTGTAAATCTCTACAAAGCTGAGATCATTGTAAGTTTTTCATACTAATGAAATGCTTCAATTTATTTAACTTTTCTTATGCTCAAATTCTCCGAAGTCAAGCTACTAGTAAGTCACCAGTAAAAGTCCTCTTTATTGAGGCTAAAAGAACCATAACACAATCGTTTGAATAATTAGTTGGCAATTACAATTCTGTAAGGACTGGTTGGTCCTTGCTGGCACGCTCATAATTACAAAAATAACTTTCGAAAGCCAAAAAGCCAACATATATTTTTGGCACACCTAGTGGGACACTTTAAAAAATGGCTAGACGTAGGAGACAAAGAGAAAATGAACGATTGGAAAAAGGCGTGGAAGGAGAGGTAGAGATATCCAATCCAGAGGATAATATAATAACACATCCTGTGGAGACTCCTATCTTATCGGAACCCATGTTCGAACAGACCAATACTTTAGAGCAAATACCATTTGCTCGTAATAGTGGACGAGACTAAGGAATTGGACCATCCAGTGTCCCATCTACTCAGCCAATCAATCCGTGGGGCGGCTTTGTAGATGCTATGGGACAGCAATTAATAAACACAATGGATAGGTGGGTAGTATCCTTTTTGGATCGAATGAATAACCACCAACCAACAAATGTAAGACACATGGAGGAAGTAAATGTCCTTCAGCAAAGATTGGCTAGACATAAACAGCCTATGCAAGCTAATGGACATTCTAATGGTCAAACCAGTAATCAGATTCATGAAAGATTACCACCTCAGTCTTGGTACGAACCTATTTTGAGGCTTGTAGCAGGCCAGAATGCCTCAATGTTCAACAGTGAAGCCATGCAAATTGGTGGATCTGGTCCAGTACAAGAAAATGGCATAAGAATGGTTCCAAATCCCACATTCGAAGCCATACCTGGCACTAGGGGCTGCAATAATCCCTTATTCGAATTTATACACGGGGGGTTGGAAGGTTTTCCTAAAAATGGAAGGGATACAATGCCTGTTCCAGCACCTTTCGTGGGTCCTTTCGCAGGACAGGCTCAAAGAGGTTACCCACACCCCCAACAGCAACCTATACCACAGGGACAGCCAGTCCCAAATGTACCACCTTATGGACCAAGAGGACCACAAGCACAAGTTTGTCCACCAAATCCTGTGTTTGTTCCCCCAGTAGTGGTTCAACAGGCACAAAATATGGTCCCTAGGGACCAAATTACTGAGATAGTTAGGGAGTTGTGTGGACCAATGGCTCGGGGGGTCCAAACTCCTGTGTATAGAAAACCATACCCAGAATGGGTCGATAGGGTACATGAATATCCAAGAGGTTTCAGGATACCAGATTTTGTCCTTTTTCATGGGAACGGAAACCAATCAACAGTAGAGCATATTGCTAGGTTTGCCGCTCAATGTGGTGAATTTACCAATCATGACTATATGAAATTGAGACTATTCCCGAATTCTTTAACTGGGGGGGCGTTTGTATGGTATGTTAATCTTCCACCTGGCTCCATCCAGACTTGGCAGCAAATGGAAGAGGCATTTCATGCCCAATTCTTCCAATCAGCGCCAGAAGTTTCCATGGCAGACTTGGCAAGATTGAGTCAAAGGCCTGAAGAGAAGGCTACTCAGTTTATTTCTAGATTTAAGAGGGCTCGAAATAAATGTAGAGTAATCTTGCCAGAAACGGAATTCGTAAGATTGGCCCAAAATGGTTTAGAGTTCAGGCTTCAAAAGAAGTTTGATTCAACAGAATTTAGAGATTTAGTGGAACTGACTTACAAAGTATCTAGATATAAAGCATTACTAGAAGAGTAACAAGATCGAAATAATGCATCATATAGGACATACTACAAAGATCCTAATTATGAGATTGATGCAGCAGAGATTGTGGGAAAAGAGCCTATGATCTGTGAAGCATTAATTCATAAAGATACGACAATTGACCAGCAGTTTAAAAAGAAAGATCTCCACAGGAAATATTCTTTCGATTTAACTAAGGCAGATGACATTTTTGATCATTTGTTTGCGGCCAACTTCCTTAAGTTACCAAAAGGGGTTAAAATTCCATCTCTTGATGAACTTAAAGGAAAAGTATATTGTAAATGGCATAATTCTTGGTCTCACTCGACTAAAAACTGTGTTGTTTTTCGAGACAGGATCCAAGAACAAATTCAGAAAGGGAGTTTGAAGTTCCCAGCCAAAGCTGAAAAAGCCATGGGGATCGATAGCAATCCATTTCCAGAAATTGGAGAGGTGGCAGCCAATGTCATTATGTTAGACTTTCAAAACCTGTCTTTGAAAGAATTTGAAGAAGTCAATGTACAGATGCATGTGGCCAACCAGACAGCAATCAAAAAAGACATTAGAAATTCACCAGCTATTGGACGAGATTTCTCACATCAGAGGGAAGACTCTGATGAAGAAGCACTCGATGATGACTCCTTAGAGGCAGCCGTAATGCAAAGGATGTGTCCCAGGTGCAGACTGAGTTATAAGCGGTTGAAAGGTCTTTCAGTTGATGGGAAGCAATATTACAGGGATGTTGTAACCAGCCCGCGGGGGACCTCGCTACAGCTCGGACTCGACTTTTCGTAGTCACGGTTCTAAATCTGAACCAAAGAGTCCAAATCCGGCAAATCGTTTTAGGAAAACTGATTTTTGAAAGAAGTGCCAAACATGGCCTAACTATTACAGAATGGAGAGTAGTCATTCTGAAAGAAGATTGGAGAAGAGTTCAGGTTTTAGGGTCAAAGCCAGGAATTGGCTCCCTGGGCCAGCTTCACGAAGGACAGAAAATGATCACCATCATCGAGAGCCTGAATCAAGCTCAAAGCTTGGAGACAGGACCAAACAATTGTCTTCACAGCCAGCCTCGAAGGTGACCTTGAAGGAAGAAAAAGGCAGTTCAACGTCTGGGTCAGTAGGTTCATAGGTACCTGGAGTCCCAGATTGGTTTGTGATGCAAAACAAACCTACGGAAATGCTTACCCAAAGGAATGTTGGAAATCAAAGTAGGATGGTTAAGCCTCCTTTGGTGGCCTCCAACAACTGGGTATTGGTGAAACACCCAAGAACGAGGGAACCAGATATGGTCCCCGTTATTTCCAGATCACAAAGGAGGAAAATTCAGCGTAGATACACCCAATACCAGAAAGACCTGAAAGAAAGTGGAGAGAGTTCTTCATTGATTCAGACTGGAGAAAAGAAGAATCGAAAGTCAGACCATAAACCAAAGCTAGTTCTACAAAATGAGGTGGATTGCAGCAGAGAACAGTTGGCCAAGGTTCATTCTGAACTAAAAGTCAGAGAGAATGATAGCCTAGCAGGGTTGGAGAAAGCTCTGATGGAGAGTCGTAGCGAAACGGAAGAAGAAATTGGCATGAGCCAAAGGAAAGAGATGGTGGAAGAAGAAATGTTCGAAGCTTTCATGGCCGAGCAAACATTTCTGGTTGGAAAACCAGCCGAGGAAAATCATTCGAAGGAACCTGGTAGCAATGAAATACCAGAATGCAGCATGCAGGATGTTTCTGAGGTAATTGACCAAGGTGACCAAGAGGGAAAACAGGTACAGCCAGCCATCCAGTTTGGCTCGTTTCCCCCGGTATCAGTAAACATGGTACACATACTACCACAGGAATTCCAAGCTGGAGATGAGAATCAAGAGGGGCAGGAAGCTGATCCAATTCCGATCTCTAGTAAAGATTCACAAGCGAGTATGGTACAAGATAATTTCGAGATGGTCACCCCAATGGAAGCTGAATATGAGAGCGAGGAAGTGGTAAGCATTAACCTCTCATATCCATTCGAGTATCCCTCGAATTCCATGACGCAGCATGTTAAGCCTTTGTATATTAAGGCCTTCTTCGATGGGGTTCAGTTAAACCGAGTCTTGGTGGATAACGGAGCGGCGGTGAACTTATTACCGAAGTCCTCTTTGAAGAAATTAGGAAAGAGGAATCCCAAGTTGATCCCAACCAGTACAACCATCGCTGGTTTTGCTGGAGACAAGCAGATGGCCCAGGGAATTCTACCCATTAACTTGAGTGTGGGAACCAAGGACTGCATGACGGCGTTCTTCGTCATCGATTGCAATACGAAGTACAATGCTTTACTTGGTAGAGATTGGATCCATACTAATAAATGTGTGCCTTCCTCTTTGCATCAGAAGATGATAATGGCTCTAGGCAATGGGAAGACGGAGGAAATTAATGCAGATCCTCAACCTTTCATAGCCTGTGCAGATTTCGCAGAAGCCAAGTTGTATATTGATGGCGTGGCACCGCTCAGTATACTGATGGAATTCGATGGCTCAGCCGAAGTAACGGCTGATGAGGAAGTAGCACACCTGAAGCATTTAGTCCAGGAGAGTGCTGGTGAAGAGCTAGTTGTTAAAGATGACAATGATGCCTGGTTATAGGCAGCAAGATGAAACACCAGAAGCCAGGTCTTTGGCTTTAATCAAATTTTCAATATTGGATATAAAGTCAATAGTCCAGAAAGTTCGAGAGCAAGAGAAAGAAGTCATGACGATTGACTACAAGCGGGAGCAGCAACAAGCCAGAGTTTTGACCCTTGATAAATACTGTGCATTGGACATAGAAACAAAAGTCCAAGAAATACAGGAAGAAGAAACCTTGTGGACAGATTTTGTCTATGAGGAAGAGAATAAAGAGGAGGAATCGAAGAGCCTGGAAGCAGAACACAGTAAGGAGATTTCCGCGAAGTCAGAGAAGATCAAAGAAGGAGTTCCAGTAAGTACTCAGATACAAGACCCCTTAGAAGAAATAAATTTAGGGGAAGGTTCTGTACAACAACCCATTTATATAAGTGCCTGGTTGAGTTCTCTTGATAGGGACCAGTTATTGGTTATTCTGAGAAGATATAAAGATTGTTTTGCATGGTCATACAATGAACTACCAGGATTGGATAGGTCATTAGTGGAACATAGGCTTCCCATGAAGCCTAATTTCAAGCCATACAAACAGAAACCAAGAAGAATGGGTTCAGAGGTGATCCAGAAAGTCAAGGAAGAAATTCTTAGACTACTCAAGGCAGGCTTTATCAGAACAGCCAGGTATGTTGAGTGGCTATCTAATATTGTACCAGTAGTCAAGAAAAATGGCAAAATGAGAGTATGCATTGATTTTAGAAACTTAAATCTGGCAACTCCAAAAGATGAATATCCTATGCCTATAGTAGATCTGTTGGTGGATAGCTCAGCAGGACATCACATTTTATCAATGACGGATGGACACTCAGGACCAGAGAGACCTGAAAGAAAGTGGAGAGAGACAGAAGCAAAGAGGGCTATCATTTTAACAAAAAAATGGGGCCAATAGAGAAGATTGAACTACAAGTGCCACATGGAACACCAAACAATGTTGAGCCCTTCTCCAATGTTGAAGAGGGGCTCAAAATAAGCCTTATATCAATTTACAACATGCTCGAAAATAAATTTCTCATAGGTCAAAAAAAGCATCAAAAATCATGACATACAACATGGTCAATGAAGCAAGTATATTATGGAGGGCTCAAACAAGGTTGAGCCCTTAATGAGAAGTGAAGATGAGCTCAAAATATGGCCCTTTTCAGTTAGGACCGAAGCTTGAAACCAAAAGAATGGGCTTAGAAATAGATCAAAGGAAAGGGTCAAAAGGATCAAAGTGTAACTTACCTTGAAGATCTAGACTTTGGTTGCTTCTTGGATGGATTTGCTGCTCCTTTGGCCTTCAAGAACCCTTCCTAGCTGCTGGAAATGAGATAGTGGTGGTAGAGCTTGGTGGTATAGAGGAATGGAGGTTATGGACTTAGGGTTTTTGAAGAATTGAAGAAGATGAAGATGGAGTTGGCTATGGAGCTTTTAAGATCAAATTTTTCTAACCCTCAAGAAGAAGGCCCTCAGCTGGTTATAAGGTCAAGAAAGGGGGTGTAAAAGGGGGGTGCAAAGGAGAGCAAAACTCTCTCCCAAAATATCCCCCGGATACAGAAAATATCTGGGGGATATTGCCTCACAGCTGGAAGGGGCACAGTGAGGAGAGCACGGCCGGCCGCTCACTTTGGCCGGAGGTGGCCGGCCGGCCACACCCCTAGCCGGCCGGCTAGGGGTCAAAAGGGTCAAACCATCTTTTCTGGGCGCCAGGTATTGGGGAGGTAGCCTTTGTGTGTACAACACAACCATGTAATTGAAATTCCAAGAAAGTGGGCCCAAGGGGTTCAACAGTGGCTCGGAAAGAGGGTTCAAAAAGGGTCAAGTGACCTTAATGGCCGGCCATGAACTTTTGTGGCCTCTCAGGTGTGTACATCACAGATATGTGGTTCAAAGTTCGAGAAAAGGGTCCAAGGGGTTCAACATTAGCCCGGAAGAAAGGGGTCAAAAGGGTCAGGTGACCTTAATGGCCGGCCATGAACTTTTAGGGGCCTCTCAGGTGTGTAGATCACAGATACGTGGTTGAAAGTTGGCAACGCTAGCTCTAAGGTATCCAACATTAGCCCGGAAGTGCGAAAAACGGGCGCCGGGAGGCTCGGGAGGAGAGATAACTGGTTGCTGCAACAATTGCTGGCCTCCCACCCTTCAGTGACCTTCCTTGTGATAAAACAGAGGTACCTGCCAAAATGAGCGAAAACCGTTGCAAATGAA
>NW_021026726.1:0-22661 GCF_004153795.1 Camellia sinensis | reverse complement strand
TGTTCCGGGGCCAAAACACGCAGTTCGGGGTCCCGGAAATGGGCTGTTAAGCACCGAAAATTGTATTTGACCTCGAAGTGGGTTTCTCAGCCCCCAGTGTCCCTCAAAATGGATGAAATAAGATGTATGCCAAAAATCAGAGCAATAGGAGATGGTTAAGCGGTCCCGAACCGAGGCACACGGCCTGACGGCTCCGAAAACCGGGAACCGGACTCCGAAATGGGCAAAATGGCCTACGGCCACCAAATGTAGCCTACGGACATTTGAGAGACGGTCTACGGGACCTCTCTCTTCCCTTAGGAAAAGAAACAGAGAAAACCGAGTCTGGTTCGTAAACCGAGACAAGGCACAGAAGAGGGTTCGGAAGTCCGGAGGCAGGGCTCACAGCCGCGACTCTGAAACTTCTGAACAAGCACATTATGCAACATCACCAAGCGCTTAATCGGTGACGTCTGAGTCTTAAGGTCGGTCAAAAATGGGGTGTCTACAGATGTGCAGAGGCGTCCCAAACCAACCAATGCTTATAATAAAAGGCCGTATCCAGCTAATGTTAGGCGGCAACCATTAGTGGTTGAGCCTGCAGTTGATAGAATGCATGCTAAAGGCAAGAGGCCCTTATATGAGACCAGGTCACCTAACTATTACAGAATGGAAAGTAGTCATTCTGAAAGAAGATTGGAGAAGAGTTCAGGTTTCAGGATCAAAGCTAGGAATTGGCCCCCTGGGCCAGTTTCACGAAGGACAGAAAATGATCACCATCATCGAGACCCTGAATCAGGCTCAAAGCTGGGAGACAGGGCCAAACAATTGTCTTCACAGCCAGCCTCGAAGGTGACCTCGAAGGAAGGAAAAGGCAGTTCAACGTCTGGGTCAGTAAGTTCGTGGGTACCTGGAGTCCCAGATTGGTTTGTGAAGCAAAATAAACCTAGGGAAATGCCTACCCAAAGGAATGTTGGAAATCAAAGTAGGATGGTTAAGCCTCCTTTGGTGGCCCCCAACAACTGGGTATTGCTGAAACACCCAAGAACGAGGGAACCAGATATGGTCCCCGTTATTTCCAAATCCCAAAGGAGGAAAATTCAGCGTAGGTACACCCAATACCAGGAAGACCTGAAAGAAAGTGGAGAGAGTTCTTCATTGATCCAGACTGGAGAAAAGAATAATCGAAAGTCAGACCATAATCCAAAGCCAGTTCTACAAAATGAGGTGGATTGCAGCAGAGAACAGTTGGCCAAGGTTCATTCTGAACTAAAAGTCAGAGAGAAGGAAAGCCTAGCAGGGTTGGAGAAAGCTCTGATGGAGAGTGGTAGCGAAACGGAAGAAGAGATTGGCATAAGCCAAAAGAAAGAAATGGTGGAAGAAGAAATGTTCGAAGCTTTCATGGCCGAGCAAACATTTCTGGTTGGAAAACCAGCCGAGGAAAGTCATTCGAAGGGACCTGTTAGCAATGAAATACCAGAATGCAGCATGCAGGATGTTTCTGAGGTAATTGACCAAGGTGACCAAGAGGGGAAACAGGTACAGCCAGCCATCCAGTTTGGCTCGTTTCTCCCGGTATCAGTGAACATGGTACACATACTACCACAGGAATTCCAAGCTGGAGATGAGAGTCAAGAGGGGCAGGAAGCTGATCCAATTCCAATCTCTAGTGAAGATTCACAAGCGAGTATGGTACAAGATAATTTCAGAATGGTTACCCTAATGGAAGCTGAATATGAGAGCAAAGAAGTGGTAAGTATTAACCTCTCGTATCCATTCGAATATCCCTCGAATTCCATGACGCAGCATGTTAAGCCTTTGTACATTAAGGCCTTCTTCGATGGGATACAGTTAAACCGAGTCTTGGTGGATAATGGAGAAGCGGTGAACTTATTACCGAAATCCTCCTTGAAGAAATTAGGGAAGAAGAATCCCAGGTTGATCCCAACCAGTACAACCATCGCTGGTTTTGCTGGAGACAAGCAGATGGCCCAGGGAATTCTACCCATCAACCTGAGTGTGGGAACCAAGGATTGCATGACGGCGTTTTTCGTCATCGACAGCAATGCGAAGTACAATGCTTTACTTGGTAGAGATTGGATCCACACTAATAAATGTGTGCCTTCCTCTTTGCATCAAAAAATGATAATAGCTCTAGGCAATGAGGAGACAGAGGAAATTAATGCAGATCCTCAACCTTTCATGGCCTGTGCAGATTTCGCAGAAGCCAAGTTGTATATTGATGGCGTGGCGCCGCTCAGTATACTGATGGAATTCAATGGCTCAGCCGAAGTACCGGCTGATGAGGAAGTAGCACACCCGAAGCATTTAGTCCAGGAGAGTGCTGATGAAGAGCTAGTTGTTAAAGATGACAATGATGCCTGGTTATAGGCAGCAAGATGAAGCACCAGAAGCCAGGTCTTTGGCTTTAATTAAGTTTTCAATATTTGATATAAAGTCAATAGTCCAGAAAGTACGAGAGCAAGAGAAAGAAGTCATGACAATTGGCTGCAAGCGGGAGCAGCAACAAGCCAGAGTTTTGACCCTTGATAAATACTGTGCATTGGACATAGAAACGAAAGTCCAAGAAATAAAGGAAGAAGAAACCTTGTGGACAGACTTTGTCTATGAGGAGGAGAATAAAGAGGAGGAATCAAAGAGCCTGGAAACAGAACACAGCAAGGAGACTTCTTCGAAGTCAGAGAAGGTCAAAGAAGGAGTTCCAGTAAGTACTCAGATACAAGACCCCTTAGAAGAAATAAATTTAGGAGAAGATTCTGTACAACAACCCATTTATATAAGTGCTTGGTTGAATTCTCTTGATAGGGACCAGTTGTTGGTTATTCTGAGAAGATATAAAGATTGTTTTGCATGGTCGTATAATGAACTACCAGGATTGGATAGGTCATTAGTGGAACATAGGCTCCCCATGAAGCCTAACTTCAAGCCATACAAACAAAAACCAAGAAGAATGGGTTCGGAAGTGATCCAGAAAGTCAAGGAAGAAATTCTTAGACTACTCAAGGCAGGCTTTATTATGACAGCCAGGTATGTTGAGTGGCTATCTAATATTGTACCTGTAGTCAAGAAAAATGGCAAAATGAGGGTATGCATCGATTTTAAAAACCCAAATCTGGCAGCTCCAAAAGATGAATATCCTATGCCTATAGTAGATTTGCTGGTGGATAGCTCAGCAGGACATCAAATTTTATCAATGATGGATGGGCACTCAGGCTATAACCAAATCTGCATTGCGGAGGAAGATGTTCACAAGACAGCATTTAGATGCCCTGGGAATATCGGGACCTTCGAATGGGTTAAAATGTCGTTTGGCCTAAAGAATGCCGGAGCTACATATCAGAGGGCTATGAACACTATCTTTCATGACCTTATTGGTGGATATTTAGAATGTTATATTGATGACATTGTGGTTAAGTCCCAATCCATGGAGGAACATCTATTTCACCTAGAGGCAGCCTTTGAAAGAATGAGAAGGTTCAAATTGAAGCTTAATCCTCTTAAGTGTGCTTTTGGCGTATCATCTGGAAACTTCTTGGGCTATGTAGTACACAAGAAAGGAATACAGATCGACCAGAATAAAGCCAAAGCCATCATTGAAGCCAGACCTCCATCAAGTAAGAAAGAATTACAAAAGTTCCTTGGACAGATTAATTTTCTTCGAAGATTCATTTCTAACACCGCAGGGGAAACTAAAGTTTTTTCTTCTTTATTAAGGCTGAAAGATGAAGAGGAATTTGTGTGGACAACGGAGCATCAAAGTGCTTTCGATGGAATCAAAGCCTACTTGGCCAACCCTCCAGTACTGATGCCACCAAATGGCGTTAAGCCTTTGAAGTTGTACATAGCTGCAGCAGAAGATTCATTGGGAGCTTTTTTAGCCCAAGACAATGAGGAAGGCAAGAAGCAAGCTGTTTATTACCTTAGTAAGTTTTTAAATTCTTGTGAATGTAAATATTCAGCTGTAGAAAAGCTTTGCCTTGTGCTGTATTTTGCTGTAATGAAATTAAGATATTACCTTTTGCCTACGACTGTCTTGGTAATTGCAACCTAGATTTGGTTAAATACATGTTATCTAGACCTATGTTAAGGGGAAGAATTGGCAAATGGGTGTTAGCCTTGTCAGAATTTCACTTAAAATATGTGCCCCAAAGGGTAGTGAAAAGACAAGTTTTAGCCAATTTTTTGGCAGACTATCCATCTCAAACAGAAAGTCAAGAGATAATGGAACTCAGTATGGCTAGTGTCGAGCCGTGGCAAATGTGGTTCGATGGATCGAAAGCCAATGGCCTAACTGGAATTGGTATAGTGATCAAGTCACCGCAAGGAATAGAAACCACACATGGTTTCAGAGTGGATGAAACTGCTTGTTCTAATAATCAAGCTGAATATGAAGCCTTGATAGTGGGATTGGAAATCCTTATTGGGTTACAAGTACATGCAGTTGACATATTTGGAGATTCCTAATTGGTCGTTAACCAAGTAAAAGGGATTTTCAAGTGTCAAAGTATAAGTATGCTGCCATATTATGTCGTCGCATTACATTTGCTCTCTCAATTTGAAATAGTAAATGTAACTTATGTTCCGAGATTCTTGAATAATAGAGCTAATGATGTGGCTTAGAAAACTTCGAATTTCAAGAGAAAGGATGGTACCCAGTGGGATGTAAGCCAAACAACATACCAAAAATCTATACCACCCTTAAATAAGAGGAACATGGTCCTGGAAATCAATTATAATGATCTGCAGGAACAAGATTGGAGACATCCAATAATACAATACTTGGCTGGCCCATCCTCAAAAGCCAGCAGAAGAGTTAAATTGCAATCTGTGCAATACATCATATATAACAATGATCTCTACAAAAGAGAGGGAGATGGTCTATTGTTGGAATGTTTAGGGCCAAAAGAAGCATTAATAGCTATGGCTGAAGTTCACGAAGGCATCTGTGGTGCACATCAGCCTGGTGTAAAAATGAGATGGCTGCTTCAAAGACATTCCTATTATTGGTCAACTATCCTTAAAGACTGCATAGAATATGCAAAGGGCTGCCAGGCATGTCAAAGGCATGGTACAATAAGGCATGTGCCCATAACTGATCTACATGCAGTAGTAAAGCCTTGGCCATTCAGAGGATGGGCCATGGATATGATGGGAAAAATACACCCTCCCTCTTCGAAGCATCATTGTTTCATTTTGGTAGCTACTGATTATTTCACCAAATGGGTCGAAGCTAGGCCATACAAAGCTGTAGATCAGACGGAGGTTATTGGGTTCATTAAGGATTTGATCCATAGATTTGGCGTCCCATAAACGATAACGGTTGATAATGGGACTGTTTTTGATGGGAAAATGGTAAAGTCTTTTGTGGCTGAGTTTGGGATTAGCCTTGTTAATTCTACCCCATATTACGCACAAGCCAATGGTCAAGCTGAGTCATCTAACAAGTCCTTAAAAAAGGGAATACAAAAGGTTGTGGAAGATAATTCTAGAGATTGGCACAACTTATTGTTAGATGTATTGTGGGCTTATAGAACTTCCTCAAGGTCAAGCACAGGAGTCACTCCTTATGCCTTAGTTTATGGGCATGATGCAGTATTACCTGTGGAGATCAATGCTAAATCCTTAAGGGTAAGATGCCAAGACCAGTTGGATCCTGAGCAGTACTATCAGAGTATGTGCTTGGAGTTAGAAGACATAGATGAAGCTAGAATTTTGGCATTGAATAGCATTCTCTTTCAGAAAAAGAAAGCAGCCAAAAATTATAATAAGAAAGTCAAACACGTTGGCTTTGATGAAGGTGATTTGGTGTGGAAGACAATACTTCCAATAGGAATTAAAAGCCATAGATTTGGCAAATGGTCACCTAACTGGGAAGGACCATATCAAATTCATAGAGTTTTGCCTTTTGGAGCATACCATTTGAAAAATTTGAATGGTCATATCCATCCCAAAAAGATTAATGACAGATATTTAAAGCCTTATTTTCCAACTATTTAGGAAACACAGGGAACAAAATAAACACTGAGTACAATAACATAAGATAATAAATAAGGAAATGTTTTATAAAGAGTCAAGTACATCGTGCCACAAATTGGCCCAAAAATCATTACAATGTTTTAGCTGTTTTTGTACAACAGATTTCCTATTGGTAAACGACGAAAATAGTTGAATAGCTGCAGCCATGTCTCTTTTTTGATCGGTCAGCCCTTGATTGGTGATTTGCAGTTTGAGCTCAGTTCGAAGTAAGGCCTGATTCACTGCAGAAAGCTCCTCTTCGAGTTGAGTTTTCCTCTCCAGCAGTTGAGTTCGAAAGTGTGAGGCAGAGGAGTGTTGTTCCTTAAGCTTCGATACTTCAGTATGCACTTGAGAAACAAAACTTTGGTCTCTAACCAATTTCTCATCTACAGCCTTGGCAGCATGACAAATGCTGATGTAAAAATCGATAGTAGCTGCTGCCTGGGATAGGTGATTTGAGACATCCATACCAGACTGCTCAGTAAGTTTGCAGCATTGAAGAAACCCATTTTTAATTATAGGCCTTTGTAGAGCCTCGAAGGGAATCCTCGAAAAAGAAATTAACAGGTCCAGACAGGTGTCCAAGTCTATCAAAGGCACAGAAGGTTGGCTGCTGGAGGAAGAAAAGCTCTCAAAAATTTCCAGCAAAGAATCAGCCAAAACTAATGGCTCAGCCTCCTCATCGAATGTCGGAGAAGTAGAGGTGATGTCAAAAAGACTAGCTAATCTTGCTTCAAAGACATCAATCTCATCATTAGACATGAGGGGCGCAGAGAGAGTTGCCATGGGAGACACGGCAGATTGCATAGGGATAGGAGAAATGGGTGGAGCATCTTTAATGGTCTCCATGGTCCTAGCCACCAATGAATCAAGTGAAGGAGGGTTAGAGCTAGGTAAGGGTGATAAGTCACGAGTTGGAGAGCTGTCAGCACCCATCAGAGATAAGGTAGCAGCTGGAATCTCCTTGGAAGGAAAAAGAGAAGCAAGACTCGGCAAAGAAGTAAAGTGAGGAAAGTCAAGAGTCAAGTAAGAAAGACGTGGAGTCAAACCAAGAGAAAGAAGTGCAGGAATGCTTGGTCTCAAGAAAAGTGCAGGAAGTGTAGACCCTGGAAGTGGGAGTATGGTCTGAATAGTCCTTACATCCTGCATCTGATCAACCTCGAGTGAAACGGAGAGAGGTCTCATTGGAAAGATGAACTCAGAAGTTGCTGCTGCAAGAGGAAGAAATGTAATGTAATGTTAAACCTCAATACCAAAGGCTGACAGAGGAAAAATCGCAGGAGCATAAAAATTACCTGCTCCAGAAGTGTCGGCAATGATGGGAGAACTACGAAGGGTGTAATATCTAGTAGTTTGTTGCCTTCTTGCAGTTTCCCTTTGTAGTATGTCAGCAGCGGCAGCTTCATCTCTCAGAAATTGTTGCTGCCGTCTCTTCTCAGCTCTCTCGAAGACAATCATGGCTTTAGAATGTTCTTGTTCTATTGTCTTGACGGCTGCTTCATGGATGGTATCCTCAACCAAGACAGGAGCGGAAGCAGACATCTTTTTTCTCTTCTCCATTGCTTTGGCAATTGTCTCAGAATCAGAGTCTTCGACCATATCAGAAGGAGAGACAGTCACCTTTCTCTTCATTTTTCTCTGTATTGGCAGGGTCTGCTCCTTCTCAATTTCTTTCTCAACTTTTTCCTCAACTACTTCAAGCTGCGATCTAGATTCTGAAGAGATGAATTCATCTTTCATCTCTCTGGCAGTTGTCTCATCCCTAACCGAGTCAGATGAAAGGACGATCGCTTTCTTCTTTCTTTTCAAAGGTAGCTTTTCCTCTTCATCTGTTTCTTCTCCTTGGATATCGGATGTTTCCTTCTCAAGTTCAAAGAGCCTCATTTTCTTTTGTGATTGACCCCCTCCACAAAAGAAGAATTAAAGATAAGGCAAAATGCATTATAAAAGACAAAAGAAGAAGGGACAAGGGTATACCTTTCTTCGAGGCAGCCCGAGTAACTCTAGGAGAAATTGAAGCAGCAGGAGCAGATTGTGTTGCAGCATGTGCTATATCTGAAACAGTGGAAGAAGTGACAACCCCAGTTTCTTTGGGCTTGGTCACATCTAACACCGTTAGTAGGTTTAAAGGTGAAATAGCCAAATAAATCTCCATGTTAGTCACCCACCAATTTTGGTACCTCTTCAACACGGTACCTTGAGGAATGAAAGGGGTGTACTCGAAGTTGGCCAAGTCATTTACAAATTTAAAAGTTGCCTCTTCTAGCTTGGATTTTCGGGCTTTCAGATCCCTTCTGGTAAGGCTGAGATTTGTGTTGTTGCAAAGAGGTATTGGGACCCCTTGTGTGAGGCCAAATTGTCTAGCAAATTGAGCTGGACAGTAAGGTTCAGCAATGCATTTGTAGGCCTTCGGGTTCAAAGTCCCGATAAATAACTCTCTGGGAATCAGAATGGAAGCCCATATATCTTTGTGAATAGGTGAAGTACAGGACTGGTCACTTAGGAAATTCCTCAACCAAGATGGACCAATGGAAGGTTCGAAGGGACGAAAACGGTAAGTAGGAAGGGAGCCAAGATGGGCCAATGGTAGTAGGTTCGTAGGGATGGAAGTTATGGGAAGGAAAGGAAGCTGGAAGTTGGTGGAAGAAAGAGAAGTAAAAAGCAAAGGTAGAAGGATAAAGTGAAGCATTGGCTAGCCTCATGCCACGAGTAGTAGGGTTTGGCTCAAAAAATTTAAGGCATTTAGATTGCAGCTCAGTGAAATAAGTAAAAAGCCAAAGCTGAAGTATCCAAAATGGACCCCCTTGATTGGCATCCAAGGGCTTTTCACAAAAAAGATAACATGCTCTGTATACGTGACCTAGGACGTATGGAGCCAATGCCACCTTTTTCTGTAAAACAAAGGCTTTGGCAAGAGGGGCGAATTTAGGCATAATTCTTTTAGAGGATGTACGGAAAAGGAATTTGCAAAGCCAATACAATAAGAAAGAAAAGAATTCCCTATCAGTCACAGGGCCCTCTCTTTTATTCTCAGCCCTAGTGAAATCACTATAAGATGAGTTAAGGGAGGAGAGAGAGAAATGGACTGCTAAATCAGGATAATCTGGTCCAAAAGGGGTGCCAATGGGAGATAGTCCCAGTAAATGGCAAATATCAAGAACAGTAGGGGCCATCATCCCACATCTAAATTGGAAAAAGTTAAAGACAGGATTCCAAAAACACAAGGCAACAGGAATAAGGAAAGGGTCCTCTGAGATAGTTACCCTAGATAGTCTGAGAGCATCGAGAAGGCAGAGTTCTTGAAGGTCCAGGGTCCTAGCAGGAATAACCTGATCATACCATTCTTGCTACTCTGGTCTCACCGTGGGCCAGCATCGGTGGAGGCGATTTATCCTCCAGTTCCTCCAGTCAAGACCACCTTCATAAAGAAGACATTGGTTTTCTAGTCGGGGATACAGGGCTGGGAGCTCAGTAAGGATCTCTTTGAATATGGGCCCGAGCACGTAGTCTAGCTGCACATGGCGACGAGGAACAAAGATGCGTCCATCAATAGCGCTTTTCTCCCCAGCTTTGTACTTTTCACATTTTGCATCAATAATCCTCTTCAGGGCCACAGATGGGCTCGTACGCTCTACGACTGATACTAAAGGAGAAGCCATTGATAGTATACTTTTCTTGAAAGTGAAACCGGGAAAGGAAGTAGAGAGAAGTCGAAGATCGGTAGTAAGAGGGGTTTGTGCGATTAGAAGAGCAAGTGATTTCAGAGCACGAAACAAAAGGGTTTTTAAAGCCCTCGTATTTGAAAATATATTACATGAGCTGTTAAGTATTAAAAGTGCGAATACAAAAGCTTTCTTCAATATTGATGCTTTTGGAGGGAAAACAAAGCCCAGTTGTTGAGGCTAGCTTCGAAGTAAGATATTTTACTTCGAAGCCAAGTCAAACGGCTTCGAAACAGAGAAGCCGGCTTCGAAGCAGGTTGCCATACCCAAAATATAAAAATACTCGAGTGTTTATTTCACTTAAAAGAGTTTAAAGACTTGTTTTTAGGTTTTTAACAAATGTAATGTCCTTCGAGGCAAAACTTGAGATTCTTTAAGGATGAGATTTGGTGTTTGAAACATCAAAAGCAATAATGACAATGACTAGATGTTGACTATGGTCAAACAGACTTTAAGTATAAGATTGCTAGATTCGAAGAACTGTTTCTAATTGAAAATCAGCCAAAACTGTCAACTTTATTCCACAAATTGGAAAGGTTTACAATTGGCTCATTTAGTGTTTCATTCTCCATGTTAGTCACCCACCAGTTTTGGTATCTGTACAAGTGCACAAAACACATCATCTCTACCAAATAAACAACATTGAAAGACTAAAATTGTAACTTAAGTGACCTCAATGTGGTACCTTTCGGCCTACATCACATCTCCCAACTTACATGTTGCTGTAAATCTCTACGAGGCTGAGATCATTGTAAGTTTTTCATACTAATGAAATGCTTCAATTTATTTAACTGTTCTTATGCTTAAATTCTCCTAAGTCAAGCTACCAGTAAGCCACTAGTAAAAGTCCTCTTCATTGAGGCTGAAAGAACTATAACACAATCGTCTGAATAATTGGTTGGCAATTACAATTCTGTAAGGACTGATTGATCCTTGCTGGCACACTCATAATTACAAAAATAACCTTCGAAAGCCAAAAAGCCAACAGGAACACAAAATTTGTGGGCCCATACACAGAAATGAAGGAGCAATGGAAGTTGGTCCAGAAACATATGAAGTTCTGCCTGAGCAAGGGGATTAAGGGCATGGCCCCTAGTCAGAATATCACAAGCCCATCGAAGGTTCTTGAGAGGGACTTCGTCCTCAAGAACATTAAAAGGCAAGTGAGAGAAAGCTGCAAGCAGAAGTTGAGCTTGTTTCCGCTCAGCTGGAGTAGGAGAAGGTAGAGGTTTATAAGGTGGGAAGACGTTTTTCATGGATAGGGCAAGCTTCAGTCTCTCTGTCCAGCAAAGAGTTGGTGGAGGAGAAGGTATGAATACTTCAATTTCGGGAGACGAAGAAGAAGGTGTGGACGCTTCTATTTTCGGAGATGACACGGGAGCAGAAGGAACAAAGGCATTAATATAATCAAGCCAGTCAGAAGAACAAATCTTCGCCTTCTGGGCTAAGAATGATGGGTTATACCCTTGTGCTTCTTCTGGTCGGGGGGCAGCGTGCACTATCTTTGTAGGCATGGAGGATGTATACCATGCTACAAGAAGATTCTCCTCCAGACTACGCCGATGGTCAATGGGCACATAGGGATAAACAACTGAACTTCGAGCATAGGAAGGAAACTCTAAAGGGTCAGTGAACTCAACAAAATGATGGTTGATTCGTTCCTTCAAATCATAGGTCTAGGTGTTGACCAGCTTGTCCAGTCAGAACCCCCAGAAGAGGAAGAAGTTGCAGCTTTATCCCATACAGAGACTTGTGAAGAAGAGTTTCTTAAGTCCATATTTGCAACTTTTCGAATCAAAGGTTTGAGAGCAGTTTGTTCGAATTGTAAGGATGAGTTAGAGGAAGAACTTCTTATGTCTATACTTGCAACTTTCTGAATCGAAGGATTAAGAGCAATATGTCCGTAGTCTAAAGGTTGGTAATTTGCAAAGGCATCCATGACTTGAATATAGAAAGGTGGGTAAAGGTGGCTAATAAATGCATGCTTTCGATGAGAAATAGCATCGACATATGACTTTTCGTGTGCTTCATCGCTGGAGGAAAGAATTAATTTGGCCATGAACTCTATCAGTCTGTTCGAATACTAAGACAGTGAAAATACTAAGGATCAAAACGAGAGTATTAATACAGATGGTGAGTGACAGTTGCATTTCTGGGAAGATGCAAAACCCATGCACGTTCTAAGACGTGGGAAAAAGGACCCTGATCCACTAATATCACCAAGTCTTGGGCATATTAGTGCGGGGGGTAATGTTGGCTACATATTTTGTGCTAGCCAGTGACAATTCGACGCGTGGCAAAATAAGGGTAATATGGGGAGACCAGTCAGGTCTTCGATCCTGATCATACACGTGGCAGTTAATATTGGTTGTTATAAGATCTGAGTAGCAGTGGATCAACAAAGAGATGTACGGTGACGTGGCTTCAATGGTTGTTCACATTCAAATTCGAATATAGGAGGGAAGCCTAACTGCAAGTGAAGGCGTAGTGGAACTACTTATAAGGTAGCATGATTAGCGATTATGGAGGAGCAGTTCGACGGTTTGAAATACAGTTCGATGGTTATCTTCAGAGAGTATAAATAGTAGGAAGGACTTCAGAGAAAGGGACGGAGAAAAATCTAAAGAAAACCAATCTTACTTTACATATTCCAGTTTTATTTCCTGTTCTTTGCATTTCTGTACTTTAAGTTCCTGCACTGCACTTCATTTGTAGGAGTAGTTTTCGAGTATATTGCCGCTGTAAATCTCTACGAAGCTGAGATCATTGTAAGTTTTTCATACTAATGAAATGCTTCAATTTATTTAACTTTTCTTATGCTCAAATTCTCCGAAGTCAAGCTACTAGTAAGTCACCAGTAAAAGTCCTCTTTATTGAGGCTAAAAGAACCATAACACAATCGTTTGAATAATTAGTTGGCAATTATAATTCTGTAAGGACTGATTGATCCTTGCTAGCACGCTCATAATTACAAAAATAACATTCGAAAGCCAAAAAGCCAACATGAACATAAGCTGATTTCTGACTTGTAAATTAAGCATCTCCTGCCTCACTAAAAGAATAAGCTGATTTCTGACTTACAAAAAGCTATAAGCTGCATTGTTAAGCTAAACTAAACACATCAAAATAGCTTAAATTAAGCTGAAAGTTGAAATAAGCAGCTTTTAAGCTGCACCAAACAGGCACAATGAATTTTCTACTCTTGTCCTTGTTCTAATGAACGTCATGCCTCAAATTTTAAGAAGTTAATTAAGCAAAAATTAGGCCTCCTTTGGCAAGTTAACATTTTAATAAAAAAATTAAAAAGTTATTCAAAAAGTCAAAAAGTCTATGATTTATATCCAAAAGTAAAAGATTTCATTTTCTCTCTACTTTTTGCACATCTTTTCGTAAAAAGTCAAAAAGTCACTTCAAACATATTGATTTTTTTTACCTCATATTTTTATCAAAAAGCCAAAAAGTTACTAAATAGTCTATTCCCAAACGAGGCTTTCAGATTGGTTATGATGAAAATAGTAGAAAATAAAATAAATGGAAAAAAAATAAAAATTTACTAAGTTTGTTTAGCATAAAAGTGGTGAAAGTTACAAGAAAATTAATTGTAGAACTCATAACAATAGTTTTAGTTTCTTAAAAAAATTAATAATAATACAAAAAGGTTTAAATTTGTTATAAAAATAGTTATTTATAATTAAAATTCTTATTTTCTTATAAAATTTTCATTCTATCAAATTCATACGAGAAAAGATATTTTATTTTCCTTTTATATTCTTTCACTTTATTTTTTACTATTTTTACTTTCTATCATCTATTTTTTTCTAATTAAATGAAACCTAATTGTAATCTTTTTAATAGGAAATTTTAATTTTGGCCTTTTCCATTCTCAAATCATCTCACTTAGCAATTTTACCTAAATTTGTCAAAATTCTATTATCTCGTAAAGCGTGCCCATAGGCAAATATTTTATCCGTTTGGCAAGAGCTAAACGGGATTTTTTGGGCTATTTTAGCCACAAAAGACAAAATAGGCTATTTTAGCCACAAAAAACAAAATATCACATCCAACCCATAATCATTACATTCTTCTCTTACAAAAAAAGCCAAAAAAGCCAAAAAGCCCAAAAGCCCTTCCCAAACCAAACTTTTTAGCCCATGCTAAAATAGCCAAAAAAGCCAAAAAGCCAAAAAACCAACCCACTTCCCAAACAGAGGCATAATCTATTTCCCGGTATCATCATTATCTTATTTAAAAATGACAATTTAATGAATTTAGACCGTAATGATAAGTGTGCTCAATATAATAATTTTTAGAAAAATCAGATTTTTATTTTAAAAATAGAATTTCTCTCAATACAACCCACTTCATCTCTCACAAAAAAACTGCTTATAAGCAATTTTTCACCAAAAAATTAATTATAATCATCTTCTTAAAAAAGTATATATTTCATAATATAGATTATAAAATACAACCTTTAAATTACAGACTATGAAATGAATTACAATGAACTGCATTTAAAATAAAATGAGTTACATTCAAAATAAATAAGGCACGTAAACCCAATTATTTAAAGTTTTACATTAACATGTTCAAAATTAAACAAGAAATAGCTCATCCAGCTCTTACATGTCAATAACTATAAGGTAAAGGGTGAGCAAACCACATGCTCATTTACTTAATCACATGGCATTACTTTAAATAATATGCAGGTACAACAATACATATAATAAGTGCAATGCAACGCCACATTACCAAATTTAATTATTTAACTTAATTAAATTGTTTTATTTAATTAACACATACTAGTTAAATTAAATAATAAAAATCAATGATTAACAACAAGGCATTAATAACTTGCTAAAAATCCCGGCTTGGTCAATGCAGTGTCCAAACCAGAATAAGAAAAGAATAAAGTTCAAAAATCATAATTGATCTGCTAATGCCCTTATCAGAATTGTCCAACACACATCTGAATAGTCCAACATTTTGTTACTGAGTTCCATTCAATAATTCAGTTCCAACTTGTTACTTTGATCAATTTCAACACTTGGGTTGTTTGGAGTGTTCTAAATAAGTATATTTTTTATTTTTTTGATTAAAAAGTTGAGGGAAAAAATATGGATGTTTGGGTTAACTTTTTGACTTTTTATGAAAAAATGTGTAATAAAAAATTATAAAAATTGGTTTATAGAGAAAAATTAGGATCGGGAGTTGTGCAGCCGTAATTGTTGACTTTTGGTGAATATTATTAACTTTTTAACTTTTTAAGTACCTTTTTGACTTTTTGACTTTTTTTTAAGTATTCCAAACTTGGCCTAGCCAAATTTCAAAAAAATTCACCTTTTATTCATTTTACCAAAATCGAATAAGCTATAATATGGAATAATATCTAAGTACAAAATTATTATTTTATCCCCAAGGATTCAAAATTATCATTTTGCCTTCAATAACCCAAAAAATCATTAAACAATTCATGAAACTTATTTAATGAATATAAGGCATGAAAATATTATTAAAATACTTAAACTAGTACATAGTAAGTAAACCCAACTTGTAAAATACACCAAAAATTCAAACTAATTCTAAATCATGCCATCATTTAACCATGTCATATTAAATCATTATCAAGCTAACCACATCACTTTCCCTAAATTCCACACTTTTTATATTTTGACATTTTCTCAAAGTTAGCTAATCAACATGATGATCTTTACACTTAAAATCATTAGATATGAAGAAATACAGTTTTAAATATTATAAGATCAAAAGCCCTTATTTAACATTCTCTAATTTCTCAAACTCATGCAAGTGCAACAATATGCATATCATTATTCATCTACCCTCATGAATAATGCACTTTTAAGGGGTTTGATACAAAAACAAACTTCTAACTTCAAAGTGGCGTTTTAGGCATCAAATATCAGGACAATGTGATTTTCTAAAATAAATTTAAAGCATAAAGATAAGAGGGGTCTGTTTGGTAATGCTTATATTTACTTTTTCTATTTATATTTACAAAAAAAAAAATTAGAATATAAACAAAAACTCATTGGTTTTTGTTTTCTTTTTCAAAAAGTATAAACAGTTTACAAAATTATTAAATTTTATAACACAAAAGTAGGTTTCCTTTTGTTTTTTTTCATTTCTTTTTCTTCTTTCTCCTTACTCTTTCCGACTACCACTATATATATATAAATAATATGTAGAAAATTAAAAAAAATTAATTTAATAAACTAAATATTAAAATATTATACATTATCTATAATATACTATGTTACCTTTAATTTTTATTATTTATTATTTTTTGAGCAACAAAACTAACCCTCCCACCACACATATGATATGGGGTAGGACGGAGGATGGCAATCTACTCCAAACCCGTCCCGTTGCCATTCCTACTCATCGCTATTGGCTACCATCACCAATGACCTCCTTTGTAAACCACATTTAGCCACCTCCTCTGTCAATCACTTCGAGAAACATTTCTTATGGCCAATAACCACCTCTAGCTATTGTCAATTGTCCCTTACCGGTGGCAACAATTGAGTCACTACCTCTCATGGCAACAACTCCTCTGGTCACCATCTTCAACCATCGACAATCACCTCCCGCAAATCCCATTTTCACTTGTTTTCAAAAAAACAAAAATTATAATAATTACAAAATATGTTTTTGTTTTCGTTTTTATCCAAAATAAACATAAACATGTTTACTATTTTTTGTTTTTAAATTTAACTTCCAATTAAAAGTTTTACTAATAATTAGTATTTATAAAAATTTCAATTCAGCTGAACATGCCAATTGCTTGGGTAAATTATTTGAATTAAAGCTTAATAGAGAAAAAGAAACAAAAGTAATCAGGGTGTGAAACTAAATTACTTAAAGTGTTTGTTATTGGCACCCCATTTTATTAATTTTGGACCCTTCATTTTTTGACTTTTCTTATTATAATAATAATTTAAAATGAAATTATTAAGAGAACACCAATTATTTTGGGATACTCTATCTCACACTTACGCCCACACACCCATTAAATCATGAGATAGATTTATGAAGTACCATCTCCATCACTACCCATCCATCTTTCCCAAGTCTCACCTTTCAAAACCTTAAGAACCTTCCACAGTGATATTCCGCAACAACAGTGGCAACTATTCGATTACACACGCATTTTCGACAATGGCAATGAGTTGAGAGTTTTTTCCGGACAATCATAACTCATAAGACGAGAGAGTAATAGTTTTGTGGTGTTCTCAACTTAAGGGAGGTTGCCTTGTAAGGGTAATATTTCTTGAAAAACATTACAAAAATGGTTTGGAAAATGTTCATTATTTTTTTAATACTGAACTCCTAAACATATGAACAAAAATTCGGAAACAACAGACTAAAACATGGTTATTTGTTCAGGAACACAAGTCTAAATATGAAATATGATACACTTTAAAAAAGGTTAAAATTGTTTCACATTTGTAGGAGTTTTCGTTTTATCAAATTCGGGAACACATGCCCATGGTTTTGTTTGGGAACACAACCCGAATATAAGCTTATTTGTTCAGGAACAGCGTTTGACATCTCAGTAAAAGAAATGCGGAAGACAGACTACAGGGGATTGAGAAAGGAGCAAGCATTGAAACTGAGCAAAATGCGAAATTGCTCTTCTTTGAACTATACATACACATAGATATATTATGTTAAATATGTTGTTTTTAGGTTTTGGGTTGATCAAAGAAGTGATGGAAATGAAGGAAGACATATACAATCGCATAGAACATGTTCTTTACATCGATCAATCTCACTTTGAAATATTTTTCTTCCACCATCATGAGAGAGAAATTGAGTTTTGAGAAGTTTTTTTGCTTTTGTTAGGGGTTTAGAGGTGTGATGGTGTGCGTTTAAGTGAGGGTAAGATTTTCATAAGAATAATTTGTATTATTGTGGGGAGGAAAGAAATTTAAGGATTTATTAATTTATAAGTGGGGTTTCAAAATAATAAATAGGGTGCTAATAATAGCACTCATTAAATATGATGGTTAATATATTTTTTTTTAATATTAGTTATTTTTATATTAATTTATTATCTCATTGAATATTTGTATATAAAGAAAATACCTGACATGACTTTTTGGGGCAATACTGTAAATTTTAAAAGTCATTGTAAAACATTCATTATGCTAAAATTTTGACATATCAAACCAAAACAAGCCTTAAGTCTCATCAAATGGAGTGCTAAAATTTGATATAATGTTCTAAATCTTGTCTCAATCTAATGGAATCAGTTGACAATGATATACAAAACATATTATCTATAGTTCCATAATACAATCCTTTAATAAAGGAGAAAGAATCAAAGTATCCATAAGAATTGAAACTGCAACCTTATACTACACAATCACTAAGTCAATGGCCTTGATTGTTGTCGTGCAACCTTAGTTCATCAATATGTAATCGTGGATTAAGGTTTTCTCTTTTTCTCAAGCAACATAATTTTAGTGGTAAAAAAATAAATAAAATAAATAACTGGCGGTACCTATCAACTAATATAATTATGATAAATGAAAGGCAGTATTATTTAAGTCAAAAAATTAAACCCATCTTTCAAACTTAATGATGTAATACTATAAAGATATCTAGACAACTCCTCTCATATCTTAATTAGCAAGGATCATATCTTTCATACATTATTGATTTTAGAACAGTGGACTTTTATAATCATTTTTCTAAATAAAATGAGTAAACCCAATATAGCATATCAAATATGATTAAGGCGGGAGTTAAGCCAGTCCGGTCAACACTTAATACCCACTAGGTCCTAAGCCCAAAATTGGTAACCCTGTTTTTTCAATTTACCCTAAGCCAGAACTTTGCTACCTAGAAAACAAAAAAAAAATCGCCTGCTACCCATCGTCACTCATCCTGCCGCCGCGTCGCGATCATCTCAGTGATAGTTTTTCTGGCAACCACCCAGTAATTAGTTTTGGCGCATTTTTTTGGATTTTTTCAACAAAAATACAACATCTATCATCACATCACATCATTACTTAAACCACAAAACAACACTCAATCATTCATTCTCATACACTCACTACTCACATTTACTATACATATACACACTCACTTCACTATCATTTACCTTATTCACTTATTTACTCACAGAAACACAACCACACATACGCAATATACACAAAGAAAAAAGTAACAAAGACTATCTAATAAACTAATCAAAAATACAATTCAGTGATAAATTTATCACTGATTCGATTTGTAAAAAAAATTACAAACGAAAACTTTTATTTATCCACTCTCTACTCATGTTCCAGCTTATCAAAATTCCATCATCATTTTCCTCACTACACAGAAGCGGAAAAAAAAAAAAGTGAGTGAGGAGAGAGAATAAGTGTGGTGATTTTTATTCTTATTTTTTTTGACATTCGAATCGCGATTTGCAACAATCTAGTATATAGAGAAGTAGAAATGAGAGAGATCTAAAAAATCATTATTGTTTAGAGTCGATTTTCATACTTAAAACAACTAGATCGGATATAGATAAAACGATGGTTTAAAAGTGGGATCGGTGATGGCAAAATAATGATTAGCAACGATGAAATATAGATCTGCAATAGTGGAGTGTAGACCTGTTTATGATGGAGCTAGAATGCGATGGTGGCGGTGGATCTAGATGGTGTGTCGTGCGGTGGGCCAAACGATTGTGTGATGTTTTTTGGAAAAATGGATGGAGATAGAAGAAAGAGAGAAAAGAAAGAGAGAGGTGAGTGAAGAGAGGAAATGTATAGAGGGAGAAGAGTTTTCTCCAAAGAGGAAAGAAGAAAGAGAAAGCCGGCACCACAAAGAGAAAGAGAAAATAACAAAATATTATTTAGTGGTTAACATTAAAACACTCAAGGGTTAAAACAAAAAAAAACACACACACACACACACACACACATAAGATAAGACTTATGTGTACATAAGATTAAGTCAAGACCTAATGGTAATATGCTCAAAGTAGGATCGGCCGTAGTATTAAGCATGTGATTATGTAGTGATATTCTTTAGGGCACTCGGTTTCGCACTGTCGCAAATTTGAATTTTTTTTGTCGCAAAGGTCTAAGACATGAATTATTATATCCCATTAAGAGGACACACCTCGCACACATTGACTAAAGTACCCTCAGTATATTTAAAACTACATGTAATTCATTCTACCTCAAACTGGTCTTTTTCTCAATCACCTCTCTCTCTCTCTCTCTCTTACTCTATATATATATATACTATATATATCTAACCTACTAGAAAACCCTCATTCTTTTCTCTCTATCTGTTCACCATTAATATCCCAAACTCATTCATTCTCTCCTAGAACCAGTCCACATCCAACACCTTCATCGGACAGCCTACCGCCAATATATTCTCATCAAATCCTCCATCGGATTCTGAACAGACATACCTTCGACCTCGTTCACTACTATGCGTTCCTCTCTCTCTCTCTCTCTCTCTCTCTCCTTTCTCAGGAAAGCCTCAGCCACCACCTTCTATAGCCTGAAGTATATCCTGATCGTGTGGAACAAATCTGAGGAACCACATCTCTCTCTATAATGGTTTGAGTCAATCAAACCATATTGGAAAGCTCATCCGCAGCTTTATAGAAGGTTGTTCCAAGCATACTTGGCTGAAACTGTTTGAGACACGAATTTGTTTAGACTAATGCCAAGTAGATATGATATGCCGAAGCACATATATCTTTCGAGGTGGATTAGAGATGAAAGGAGTTATATTCGTAGAATGTTTAAGCTTTTTTGATCTGCTGATTTATTTTTAATTTATTAATACATCTGATAGATTTGTAGTATTCGGATAGTAGACTCTAACAATCATTTGAAGTTTTTTATAGAGTTTGGTAAGATTCGAATTGTTTCAATGTTATATCTAATAAAGAACAAAACGATTGATGAACGAGACGGTTGATGACGATGTGCAACGATGAGATAAGCGGCGGGAAAGCGATCAGATTGGAGAAGACATCAATACCCCATTGCGTGTAACAGATTGAGCTTTTGGTTGTCTCTCAATGTCTATTGTTGATTTAAGAAACTTGATATGTGTTTGACCTGATAGATTGGTGTTACTATATGGAATGTTGTTGATCTGTTGTTTGTGTTTGGAACAGATAGATCTGTTAACAACAAATTTTTTATTTTTTAATTTTTGATGTTCTTTCTTGTGTTGTTGTTTGGGATCTATTGATTGATTTGGTTGTTTGAGTGTACTTGAAAACATATAATGATTTGATTTTGTTTTCATTTTGATTATGATTTGGGTTTTTTCATTTGATTAAATCTCTCTCTCTCTCTCTTCCTCTCTTCCCCTCTCTCTCTCTTTGAATCCTTATTTTTTTTTTTGTTGTTGGTTGTTGTTGTTGTTGTGGTGGTGGTAGGTTGGGATTGGGAGCAAAAGAATTCCAAAAAGTATGACAGTTTATTTTTAACAGATAGGAAAAAAAAATAAAATTTGAACATAAATTTAAATAGATAAAATATTGAACAGGACAGATTTCACAGATAAAGTGAAAAAAATTGAAACAGATAAGAAATTTTAGTAGATATATATTCCAACAATAAGATACAAATTTGACTGATAGCCAAAAAAATTAAAATATAGGTAGAAAATTGAACAGAATAGGGAAATTTTTAATTTTTTTGACAGATATTCACAGATAAAAAAGTAAACAAAAAACTTAAGAATAAAATTAAAAACAACAATGTCATTCGAGAACAACAAAAGGATTTCTAATTCAAATTATTTCATAAAAATTGGATCTGCTCACTAATAAAAAATTTAATAAACCTAATATCTACTTTTTTTTGGCCGGTATAAAAATATTTGGCGGATGTTACAGGCAAAAACTTAAGATTAAGGAAAAGATCCTTAATACTAGGTGAGAGGGTAATTTTATATGAAAATTGGCGAGCTGGGGTAACATGGGACCATTATGCGGCCACAGTGCGAAGGCCACAGTCGCGAAGGGCTCAGTAAAAAAGGGCCATGAAAGTTACTCCGGCGTCGCAGAGAGACCTGCAAGTTACTCCGGTCCAAAGAGCTTACGGTAAGTTCGATCGTCACTCACCAAAGTTATCCTGGTTTGGACCTGAGTATTGGTTATTCGCGGTCTAGACATACCGTGGTTAGCATTAAGAAGAGCCAAGATTAAGAACAGTGAATGGGAAGCAGCGAAGCTAATGTTATTCGGTCTAGTCTGCGACTTGCAATAGCCATGCTTACCTTGTCGTGTTTTGAAGGTCTAACCATGGTAGAACCAATCTCACATGGTTATTTGCAGTGAGGGGCGGTGTTGAAAGGAAAGCATATATTGTAGACGTCCCGAAAACGCCCCCCGGGAGGAACGAGTCCCCCTGTTCCGTTCGATATTGGGCTCACTACAGTTTCAGGGGACTCTTAAAAATTGTCACGTTGCTAAATCTTGAACCAAAGAGTTCCCAAATCCGGACAAATCGTTTTAAGAACAGATTTTTGAAAGAAGTGCAAAACATGGACTGCTTTGCCGAACAGAGTCGCACTAAATGTTTTATTTTTGGGGGAAATTTAGGAAACCCCTTGACTACGTTTTGGCCTAAGGCCACGTTGTCGTCATTACCAAAGTTTGCCCCAGCTCGGGAAACCTTTTCGGGTACGATTGGGGAAGGTCACTTCGTAGAGGCACCCCCACTCGTCCGATCAAAGATTTCGATCTTCTTTTTTTACTTAAAAAAACCATGATAATCTTTTATTTTTGAAAAAAACATTTATTGCGTTCTTATTTCGTTAATTTTAGGCCTAGATTTTACTATGTGAGGTGGCAAACATACAAGATATAAGACTGGTTCGTCTGATTGGAACAAAACATTTTCATGTTTAATTTTTTATCTCTCTCTT
>NW_021026724.1:0-10842 GCF_004153795.1 Camellia sinensis | reverse complement strand
CCGTCATATTCAATGACACAACTGGATGATTAGTTTTGGTTTTCCTCAATCAACACACAAAGTCTACAACGAATGAGATTAACCTCACGATGACCGAGGTCAACCCAAAATCCCAAAACCAAAAGCTGACTAATCAACTCAACAATCCACCACTCTCAGTAAAACACACACTGAAGTGCCACTAACCCCAAACACGGAGTTCCCCACACAAACCCCGAAATTTAGGAAGCTCAACGGATCTCCTAAAATCAAACCACAACAACACTGTACTTAAGGGAATTACTACCTCCCTTCCATGGCTACATAGCAAGCCTGCTCACCTCCTCGACCGGAAACCGACTTGGTAAACCTCAATTACAGCAACCCAATCACGAAGGACAATTTTGACCAACGCTATTCTCATTACTCTAGAACTGAAACTGTTCTCCCTCCAAAAAATGCTGCCAGCATCCACTCACAAACCATACCCCACAATTGATAACCAATCACACCACAAACACTACCCCAATACAATCGATAGGGTCACCACGGACTCACTAAGTAGCAAGATCCAAAACACGAACCAACATACGGGTACCAAGCAAGCAACAACACCAGGATCATTGATCCCTCTAACAACTCCTCAACAAAAAAAAAAAAAATTTTTTTTTTCGAGATTCCATACATACACCCCAATACATGAGGGTTAAACCAATCAACAACAATATGCATACATAAGCGATACATAAACATGGTGCCTCAGCATCCAACAGTACACCGGTCAACAACAAGATGATTAATATAATACATCACCGGCCAATAACACAAAAATCCCCTCCAGGGTAATACCAAAGGACTAACTAATAAGTCGCCCCTCGCGAGGCTCTCGAAGCCTGGCCTGCACGTTTCTGGTACCGATAACATCCCCGACTGGACGGGCACGACTGAGTCTGACTGGGTTTTGAAACACCCGAAGAATTCACACGCAAAGGGAAAAAACGTCTACCATGGCCCTGCTGGCCACAAATGAAACAACCACCAGACCCCCTACTCTGAGACTGGTCTGAAACCTGCACCTCCCCGGACCTTCCAACCGACATGTCCGAAACCCCTGACGAAGAAAAGGAACCAAGCCCCGACTGAGCATGTTTCCACCTCCACCCCTTACTGAGCCTAGAGTATTTAGGAACCGAAGGACTTACTGCAATGGTCTCCTCCTTAACCCCATCATCACTCGCAACCATGGCCTCTACATGGGCCGCTGCCTCAACTAAATAATAATAATCCTTCCAAAAGGATCCAGCTACCTTCTCCCGAATATCGAAACACAACCGCCTTTCAAACTCAAAACAACGATGCTCCTCTGTTGCCACCAACTCCGGAGCAAACCTCGACAAGCTAGCAAACCGCATCTCAAACTGTGCCACAGAAGTATAATCCTGACGCAACTCCAAAAACTGATCCCTCAACCTTTCCTGAGCAGAAGGAGGGAAATAGTTGGCCAAAAAGGCCTCGGTAAAAGCAACCCACGTGCTACCCACATTATTCTTAGCATACTTCCACCAATAACTCGCATCACTCTTCAACTGAAAGGTCGCCAAAGAAACCCTCAACTCCTCATCTTCGACTCTGAGCATATCAAGAGTCTTGGTAATCTGTTCCAACCAACTCTCTGCCTCCAACGGTTTAGCCTCCCCCACAAACTCTAGTGGACTGGAGCGAAAGAACTCCTTAGTAAGTTTGAGAGCATGCCCGCTGCTACCCTCAGTGCGAGCTAGGGCATCCTGCACTGCTCTCACAATCTCACGTGCGACATCCTCGCCGACAGCCGATGCTGCAACGGCAGGTACTAAAGGAACTGTTGTGCCTCTCCCGGCACTCCTACTACTCAACCGTCCTCTACTTCCTCGTGTAGACATCCTATAAAGCACAAAAGCAAACACCACGCTTAGTGCACAACACAATAGTCTTCTCCGAGGCACACTCCACTACTAGGTCACAAGACTCACTAGTCACAAAGTACACATCTCTATTGCATACAATCATTTAGACAGATAAACACATAATCGAATCAAGTCCACAAAGATAGCCACTCATCCCGGAACTCTCAAGGAATTCCCATCAGAAACCACGTTGATCAGGCGTGTTTCCAAAAGGACCTCAAAACAAGTTCACCAGCTATGAATATTATCCAGGAGACTGAATCCCATGCTCACATAAATGCAACACATAAGTCCTAACTTTCATTGTATCTATATGCAACGTCCTCACAATACGTAGTAAACCCACTGTGGTAAAAACCACTTCCCACGAGTCCAAAGTATTCAAACCTGGCTAGCTCTAATACCAAGTTGTCACGCCCCACTTTTTATTACTCGAAGTCATTACCAATTTCATTAACTTAATTCCATTTCAGATATAACATGCGGAGATAAACTTGTATATTCACTCATAGAAGTGAATAACATTACTCTCGTTCATAAGCAAGTAAATACAACTTGAGTATAACAATTAAATTGCCCTTAGGCTTACATCATTAATGAATCAAGAAGAAGGGTACAACCCTTTTACACATATGGCATTCTGCCAATACAAGAGGCCCCGTGGCCAACAAATCAGAAGACCCAATTCTTGCAGCACATTCAGCTCAACACCTGAAAAGATTTCAACAACGTGGGATGAACATATAATCCAGTAGGGATCTCAACATGGCCCTCAACAATAACAACATACAGATAGCTATGATCACGAATGCTCAATCTCATACTAGAATAGTAATGTGACGGTTTATACAAAATGTATATGTATGTACTTTCCTTGAAAACAACCATTTCAATCAACGCCATAGGCGATTCATCTTTCCTTTTCTATTCATTAATCCCCGTTCCCAATCTTTCATAACATTAATAATACCTTAGGAAATAATTTCACTAAGCCCACTACACTCTTTCAATTTCCAAACATACAAAGATATGCTTTTCAGAATATATATTTCTTTAAAAAGTCCATTCTCCTTCACACTTTCCAAAAGACAAATATGACGTTTTGGCTTTTTCCCGATACAATCAACTCTATACATGCACTGTTATAGAAAGAGATAATAACTCACCGACATGCATAAGATAAACCAATGAGGCAACTCGGCCCTCCAAAACCATAATCAACACAATCCATGATATTCTGAAACACACTGAAATATCAACAACAAAATTTTGCTCTACTAGCCATGTGCATAGTAAGCCAAAGATACACTTCTCACAACAACATACCAGTTTACCAGGCGCTAGCTGGAAGATAACGGTACCTCTGAGTATCAGCGCAGGGTATAGCACCACCAATCGAAATGCAACAGGGCATAACCAACATGTACAACATATATACATAAACTATCCAAATACAAACAATGTGTTAAAGTATATGAACACATAGGTGTGTGGAGTCCATCCCCTGTCTTCTCACACACACAGGAGTACAACCCATCTCTCCTCCCTAACAAGTATACATATATAATGCATCTCAATATTTCATCACATAAGATGTTCAATCAACAATGGTGTAATGCATACACGACAATTCAACACAACCACGTCATCCTCCACCGATGACCAAGGACAAAACCTCTAGATGTAAATATTTAGTACATCTATTAAAGACTCAATTACTATGAGACCTCAAACCCGACAACAACATTAACATGGTAGTTCAAGATACAATTCCACACATGTGTGTGTTCAACACTCATGAAACAACAATCTAGTTTTCATACGTATTTCAAAATACTTTTCCCATTTCACAAAACAAGTTCCACTTCCCCTTTTTGTTTTAACAAAACCAACTCCGTCTCTTTTGCTGTCACAAAACCAAATCCATCCCTTTTGTCTTACAAAAACCAACTTCTACCAATAAGAAAGCCATAACTCACATTAGTCCACTACATTCATTTCAAACCCATTCTAAAGCCAAAGTTAACCCCTTAGGCATTAACACCTTCACCCGACTCACATCAACAATAGAAATTTACAATATAAGTTCACTATTGTCCATTTTAATTTATCAATCAAAATATAATTTAGGCCTTTTTCTTCCATCAACTACAACATGCTAATTTACACTCCAATTAGCCCAAAACAACCATCAATGACAACATAACCATTTTCCAACACCCAACCCTAGGTTCCTTCTCATGATTTCAAACAAATCCAACATTGATATGACTTTTGTGCAATACAAAATTACCACATGTCTATCTATAGACGAAGTATTGATAATGAACAAGGAGAATTCCTTACCTCAAATGGAGAACTCAATTAGAGAAGATGACCCGAAATCAAAGTGCTCCAAATCCCAAATTTCTTGGATCGCAACGAAGCCCTCGACGATCAACACACTTCTTACAAAGGCCCAAGGTGAGGAAAACACTCTAGCTAGATCAATCCTAAGAGAGAAGTTCGGCTTTAGAGTGAGGTGCTCTCCAATGGCTTTTTCGGAAAAGTAAGAGAGAGAAAGGAAATCAAAAACTGAACAAAAAGGTCGGATCTCGGCTTTATATAAAAGTCGCCCCGCTCGATCGTCTTACTCCCCGCTCGAGTGTCACTCACAGATCCCCGCTCAAGCGTCCAATCCCCCGCTCGAGCGGCGGATGCACGCTCCCAGAACTTTTACAGACATGGTGCCCGCTCGAGCGTCAAACTCCCCCGCTCGAGCGTATACCACTGCAGACGAAATACTGGATGGATGATTTCCCCGCTCGAGCGCCAACACCCCCGCTCGAGCGGACAAGCAACAACAGAGTCCCGCTCGAGCGTCAAAAGAGCCGCTCGAGCGGAGGGACCAAAAACTGGGCAAGGATTTCTAGGTTTTAAAACATCGCCAACTTATTCCCAACAAGTCCAACACAACCCAAAACTCTAAGATAAAGAGTAAGGGATAGAAAAGAGGATAAGACAACAACAAATCTACGGAACCAAGTCCGGATTACAGTTCAATAACAACAGGGAATACCGGGATCGCTATACTTAGTGATAACATGCCCCAGAAATGCCACCTCTAGTAGCCAAAATTCACATTTCTTCAGATTTGCATACAGTTTATTTTCCCGGAGGGTTTGAAGAATCAACCGAAGATGATTCTCATGAGCTTCTACAGTCTTCGAATAGATGAGAATATCATCAATAAAGACCACCACACATTCATCCAAATAAGGCTTAAAGACGCGGTTCATTAAATCCATAAAGGCTGCTGGGGCGTTAGTAACTCCAAAGGGCATAACCAGAAATTCATAATGACCATAACGAGTTCGAAAAGCTGTCTTCTCAACATCATCAACCTTAACCCTTAATTGATGGTACCCAGACCGTAGATCGATTTTAGAAAAGACTTGTGCCCCCTGAAGCCGGTCAAATAAATCATCAATCCTTGGCAATGGGTACTTATTCTTGATTGTTACCTTATTAAGTTCCTTGTAATCAATACAAAGCCGGAGTGTTCCATCCTTCTTCTTCACAAACAGAACTGGTGCACCCCACGGAGACACACTCGGACGAATGAATCCCTTGTCTAGTAAATCTTGCAATTGAAGTTTTAATTCCTTCATCTCAACTGGTGACATTCTATACAGGGTCTTAGAAATGGGTTGAGTTCCCGATGCCACTTCGATTTTGAACTCAATTTCTCAGTCTATCAATTGCCCTGGTAACTCTTCTGGGAAGACGTCCGGAAATTCACGAACAACTGGAATTATGTCAGTACCCCCATTCACCATTTGCTCTTTTACAACACTACACAGATACCCCTGACACCCTTTCTGAATTAATCTACAAGCCTTTGCTGCAAAAATCAAATACGGTGGGGAAGTCACCTCTTGTCCCTGAAATATAGATTCTGCTTGACCAGGAGGGTGAAAACTCACTTGCTTAGTCAAACAGTTTATAGTTGCACTATGTTTACTCAACCAGTCCATTCCTAGTACAATATCAAAATACATCATATCGAGAGGTATTAAGTTAGCGTATACCCGAATATCCCCAAGGTGGAGCTCACAAGCAGCATATATAGAAGTACAAATCATAGAATCTCCCAACGGTGAAGGCACACACAACATATAAGATAATGCTTCCTCGGATGTATCTAAATTAGGAGTAAATAGCTTTGACACAAAAGAATGGGTAGAACCGGAATCAAACAATACATAAGCAGAATGACCGTGAACCATAAATGTACCTGACACAACTGTCGCCGCCTTTTGCACATCTCCCGAAACCAATGCAAACACCCTACCTTGTCTCGCGGTGTCCTTGTTGTTAGTAGCTTTGACCAGTGCCTTGGTATTGATAGTTGGTGCAGACCCCGTTACGCTGGTAGCAGTCCTATTGCTATTTTGCTGCTGCTTCCTCTGAGGGCAATCCCTTATCACATGGCCCGTCTTTCCACACTGAAAGCAGGCTCCAGACTTCCGATAACATATCCCACGGTGCCTCTCTCCACACTCCACACATACAGGAATTGAATCTTGATTAGGGGTAGAAACATTTGAAGTCCCTGAATTTTGTTTCTTATTTGGTGGAGTAGTTGCCCCCTTCGACCATTGACTATTTTGCCTTTTCCCCTTCCATTCAGAAATTCAGTTTTGTGCAGCGATATTCCTTTCTGCTATAACAGCCCTCTCCAACACTTCTACATAGGTAAGCAGCTTCAATATATTAACTCGGTCCAGAATAGCACCCTATAATCCCCCTTCAAATTTTCGTGCCTTCTTATAGTCTGTGTCCACCATGTGAGGTGTGAACCGGGCCAACTCGGCAATTGAGCTTCATACTCAGCAACAGTCTTGTTCCCTTGCCTGAGAGTTTCAAATTCAGTCACCTTTTTATCTCGCATACTTTGTGGAAAATACTTATCATAGAATATCTCCAAGAACCTGTCCCATGCCAATCCTTGATGTATAGTTCTCGTAAGCATCCACCATCTCCGCGCCTCATCCTCGAAAGTGAATGCAGCCAATTGCACCTTCTGAGCTTCGGTACAAGGAAAGACTTCAAATAACTTCTCTACTCCCAACACCCATGCTTCAGCTTTCATTGGTTCTATTCCTCCTTTGAAGGACGGCGGTTTCATCTTTTTAAACTCTTTGATATGGGTAATAGTTCAGTCTTCAGCATGGAGATCTTGTACTGTCGGTGGAGGTACCAGTGGTGGTGGCGGTTGTTCTTGTGGCTGTTGCTGCTGTTATTGCCGTAAGGTCTCCGCTATTTCCATAATCATTCTCTCCATTCTATCCAACTGTGCAGTAGTAGCATCTTCCACATCTTCTGTCCTTGTTCTCACCATTGCCTACACAACAAGCATTTATATACAATAAACATATTCAAAATTGTTAGCCATATCAGAGTACTCTTAACGTTGCCATCGATCTTTCATATACTTGCAGGATGTCATGCAAAATGCCTAAAACTTTTCTAGACACCCTAGAGCTCAATGGATCCGTGTGTGAGATAGCAACTCGTGCTCTGATACCACTTGTCACGCCCCCAACCCGCCCCTAAAAGTTTGGGCATGACCTATACGAAAACGGACACATACATAAGCATACATAATATACGGGGCCTTAACGGAAGCATTAGAACTAAAATAATATACCAAACCCCATTGAGCTACCCCTAATATGCCAGGATCACATGCATCAAGAACATTAGAACGAACAGTTACAAGCCAAATTACAGCCAAAAATTATACATAAGCGTCAGTTACATACATACGTATACAGTCCCAACCCTAAGGAAGGGCAATTACAAAAAACATTTAAGTCATGTTCAATAACCTTAATGAGTAGTTAAAATACAAGTTAACATCTAGCGAAGCTTCACAAAAATGAATAATCTCATCTAATGCCCGGACTCAGAAAGGTTGACAAAAAGAATGGACGTCCTGGGTTAGGGCTGACCTCCTAGTTGGTTACTTACAGAAACAGACATATCAAAAGGTGAGCCAAGCTCAGTGAATAGGAATACATAACTAAAGTAATGCCTAACTTGAATCATAGTAAAAGAATACATATAGATTCGTAGCTTGTCAACGCTTATTGATCCACAAATCATGTCTAAAATACTTTGGAAAGAGATGTGGACATAAATATGAACTAAATGCAACTTCCTAAATGATTCTGAAAATGGATCCCCGCTCAAGCGCCCATTTTGCCGCTCGAGCGGACTGTACAATTTAACAAAAATGTTGGGAGGTCGATTTTTACGCTCGAGCGGGAATTCCCCCGCTCGAACGGACAACGAAATGTTTAAAAACTGCTGAGAGGTTAATTTTCACGCTCGAGCGGGACTTACCCCGCTCGAGCGGAACGTGCAATTTCTGAAATTTTAAAATTCTAATTAAAGTTCCGACCTGATATTCAAAGCTTTAAACATGTACTTTCGTATACTAATACAACATTCATATACCGAGTTTGAATCTGTACTTATTCACAACGGTCTTAGAACTTATCTTGGGACATATTGGCTTGAACATAATGTTTTGGCTTAAAGCCCTTGCCTAGTGTGGCACAAACTCTTAATCATGGTGGCACGAAGCCCGTAAACATAGTGGCGCAAGGCCCTTGAATAAATTGGCATGGAGCCCTTGAATCATCTGGCATTAAGCCCTTGTAAATTGGCATTGAGCCCTTGTAAAGTGGCATTGAGCCCTGGAATCATTTGACATTAAGCTCTTGTACATTCTTGTATGAACTCAAGAGGTGTCTCACACGGGTTCTAGCGGTGACTCACATTGTAGCACTTAGTCCCGTGTAGCACTTCGTTTCATATCGTAGTTACTTATACCGTATGGCCAAAGGCCCATAATTTTAAAGAATGGAATCACTTCATCTTGCCCATTTCTTTATATACGCACATCAAAACATGAACATAATTACATATCGTATGTGAATAAGATGCTAATGACAATCATTAGCTATACATATGAAACATATAATGGTACTACTACTCACAGTGGTGTTGAGATGACGTGCTACTTCCTCCCGGAGTGTGTCTTGTACACAATCAAAACTTGCATATTAGTTCTTCTTTTTCCTTGGTAAATTAGGTCCTGATTCGTTACACTTCTAGTGAATTTATAACTATCTTAAGATCATCAAAACATAATCTAAAAATAGTAGAGGGTCGAGCACACAAAACAGAACAAATAATTTTCTTTTTCTCAACTCGAGCGGCCGTGACTCCGCTCGAGCGGTTGTGTCCCTGTTTTGGCAGTTCGAAGTTTAACCAAAAAAAAAAAAAAAAAAGCAATACCAGCACATTTTACATGCAAAACAAGGAGGAATTTATGCAATACATTGACCTAACCTTACTATAACATGAATTATCATCTAAACCACACAAAGTAAACATGTTAGAAGCTTCATCACTTTTGCAATGTCCTTATGTTCATAAAACATAACATCTTGTATATATATACCTTCATGGGGTTAGCATAAAACTAAAGATTGAAGTGTAACTTTCACATAGCACCTAAATTAGGTGACAAAACAACCAATTGATAAGAAACCTCCTTTAATCAATCATAATTCATACATAATACAAACCCTAAGTTGTCAAAACAAGAAATCATCCTCCCTTGAGTCCAAGTGAAGGTTAAATGGGTTGGATGGAGCTTACCTTGATTTAAATCCCACAACTTTCCTCAATTTGGCAATCTCTCTTGTTGAATTTCGTTTCCCCTAATTCTTCGTCTCCACACTCTCTATTTTCTCTCCCAGGAGATGTTGAATGGAGAAGTGCTTAAGTCTTAACTCAATAATACACTTAGAGACATATATAGTCATACATAAAGAAAACACATATACGGGCATATAAGACAAAATCCAATCGTTTAATCATTCCGAAATTGAAATTTCGTGGCCATGCTTAATATTACATAAAAATTATGTTGATCACATATATAAAATCAATTTCAGATAATTAAGCCCCTAAGGCTTCCAATTTCTGATTCAAATTATTCTAAGTGTAACAGATACGATTCTTGGAGAACAGATAGACATCCTTAACTATGGATTTCACTTACATACCCTTAATTTCTCTTGGAATTTTACAATAAACATTTAAAAGCATAAAACAGTAGCTGAAAATATATCAGAAAAATGTACGAGGGTTAGGTTATTACAGCACTCTCAATTCATCAGTAGTCTTGGCCTTATCGGCTTCGGAATTGGCCATAACTCTCTCTGCCGCCGCTTTCATGGCCTCAGACTCGGCCCGGAGAGAGGCCTTTGCTGCCTTTCCCTTCTCGTTTTCCAACTCGGCTGTAAGAAAGCCGAAGCCGATCTGTTCGAAAGCGTCGTGTTGGCGACGGCCAATTTCAGCTATCCTCTCTGCCGCCTACAAAACAAGGGATCATTAAGCTAATATTGAAACTTTTCTTTTGGTTAGCCTTGTGAAATTATAAAAGGACACATACCAATATCGCCGATTGAGTGGCTAATGCGATGGCCAGCAGATCGGCCTCTGCCCTAAAACCTGCTCTGTCAACAGGCAGAGAAATGGAGGACGCCAAGCTCAAGGCCATGGCTGGGTCTCTTATAGCCAATGCAACAGAGGCAACCGACATGTTCTTTATCCTTGGTTGTATTGTAAATGGCACAACCAGGTCAGATTCTTCTATTCGTGGTCGTTTATCAACTAGGTCTTCTGAATAATCGGCTTCGTGCTCGATCGAGCGTTTTTCTCTCCTGTGCTCCGTCACTTGACCCTCCTGTTAATCAACAACAGGTTTCGTTTTGACCACTTCGGTCTCAAACTCCTCAACAGGAACAGGTGGAGGAGTTTCTTCCCTAACGTCGGGTGGAGGGGGTGGAGGTTCGTT
>NW_021026723.1:97213-134746 GCF_004153795.1 Camellia sinensis | reverse complement strand
ACAAAAATAAAAATGGAAGTTGCAAAAAATTAACAATGGAAATTCATTCAAAAAACCACTATACCTTAACGATCTATTTGAAAATTAAATAAAAGAGGAAGTAGAATAGAAAAAGAAATTGAATAAAAATGGAAGTTCATTCAAAAAACCACTATTCCTTAACAATTTATTTGGAAATTAAATAAAAAAGGAAGTTGAATAGAAAAGGAAATTGAATAAAAAAGGAAAGTTGAAAAAAATTAAAAATAGAAGTTGCATAAAATTAAAAATGGAAGTTCATTCAAAAAACCACTATTCCTTAACACTTTATTTGGAAATTAAATAAAAAAGGAAGTTGAATAGAAAAGGAAATTGAATAAAAAAGGAAAGTTGAAAAAAATTAAAAATAGAAGTTGCATAAAATTAAAAATAGAAGTTCATTCAAGAAAATCACTGTACCTTAACGATCTATTTGGAAAATAAATAAAAAAAGATGTTGAATATAAAAGAAAATTGAATAAAAATGGATGTTGGAGAAAAATAAAAATGGAAGTTCATTCAAGAAACCATTATACGCTAACGATCTATTTGGAAATTAAATAAAAAATGAAGTTGAATAGAAGAGGAAATTGAATAAAAATGGAAATTCATTCAAGAAACCACTATATCTTAACGATCTATTTGGATGTTAAACAAAAATGGAAGTTGAATAGAAAAAGAAATTGAAAAAAAATGGAAGTTGCATAAAAAAAAAAGTGGTAGTTGCATAAAATTAAAAATTGAAGTTTCTTCAAAAAACCACTATACCTTAACGATTTATTTGGAAATTAAATAAAAAAGGAAGCTGTATTTGAATGTAAATTGAAAATAAAAAGAAAGTTGAATAAAAATAAAAACGGAAGTTGCGTAAATTTGAAAACGAAAGTTCATTCAAGAAATCACTATACCTTAACGATCTATTTGGAATTTAAATAAAAAAAGAATTTGAATAGAAAATGAAATTGAATTAAAATAAAAATGGAAGTTGAATAAAAATAAAAATGGAAGTTGAATAAAAAAAAAAGTAGAAGTTCATTCAAGAAACCACTATACCTTAACGATCTATCTGGAAATCAAATAAAAAAGGAAGTTAAATAGAAAGGGAAATTGAATAAAAATGGAAGTTGAATAAAAATAAAAATGGTAGCTCATTCAAGAAACCACTATACCTTAACGATCTATTTGAAAATTAAATAAAAAATGAAGTTGAATAGAAGAGGAAATTGAATAAAAATAAAAGTTCATTCAAAAAACCACTATACCTTAACGATTTATTTGGAAATTAAATAAAAAAGGAAGTTGCATAGAAAAGTAAATTGAAAAAAAATGCAAGTTGCATAAAAAAAAAAAGGCGGAAGTTGCATAAAATTAAAAATGGTAATTCATTCAAAAAACGACTATACCTTAACGATTTATTTGAAAATTAAATAAAAAAGGAAGTTGAATTGAAAAGGAAATTGAATAAAATTGAAAGTTGAACAAAAATAAAAACGGAAGTTGCATAAAATTAAAAATGAAAGTTCATTCAAGAAACCACTATACCTTAACGATCTATTTGGAAATTAAACAAAAAAGGAAGTCGAATATAAAAGGAAACTAAACAAAAAAGGAAGTTGAATAAAAATATAAATGTAAATTGCATATAATTAAAAATGGAAGTTCATTCAAGAAACCACTATACCTTAACGATCTATTTGAAATTTTTTTTTAAAAAAAGGAAGTTGAACAGAAAAGCAAATTGAAAAAAAAAATGGAAGTTGAATAAAAATAAAAATGGAAGTTGCATAAAATTAAAAATGTAAGTTAATTCTATAAATCACTATACCTTAACGTTCTATTTGGAAATTAAATAAAACAGGAAGTTGAATCGAAAAGGAAATTGAATAAAAGTGGAAGTTGAACAAAAATAAAAATGGAAGTTGCATAAAATTATCAATGGAAGTTCATTCAAGAAACCACTATACCATAACAATCTATTTAGAAATTAAATAAAAAAAAGGATGTTGAACAGAAAAGGAAATTGAATAAAAAAGGAAGTTGCATAAAATTAAAAATGAGAGTTCGTTCAAGAAACCACTATATCTTAACGATTTATTTGGAGGTTAAATAAAAAAGGAAATTGAATAAAAATGGAAGCTGAATAAAAATAAAAATTGAAGATGCATAAATTAAAAATGGCAGTTCATTCAAGTAACCACTATTTATTAACGATGTATTTGAAATTTAAATAAAAAATGAAGTTCAAATGTAATACTTTTGTAATGAAATACTCTGATGAATAGATGAATGTGGACTTTTATGTATCAATGCATGTCTCCATATGAATGGGTTTAATGTTGTTATTTTGAGGGTGTTACAGTTCAAGAAACCACTATATCTTAACGATCTATTTGGAAATTAAATAAAAAAACAAAATTAAATAGAAAAGGAAATTGACTAACAATGGAAGTTGAATAAAAATAAAAAAGGAAATTGTATAGAATTAAAAATGGAAGTTCATTCAAGAAACCTCTATAGCTTAACGATCTATTTGAAAATTTAATAAAAAAGGAAGTTGAATAGAAAAGGAAATTGAATAAAAATGGAAGTTGAATAAAAATAAAAATGGAAGTTCATTCAAGAAACCACTACACCTTCACGACGAATTTGGAATTTTTTTTTTTAAAAAAAGGAAGTTGAATAGAAAAGTAAATTCAATAAAAATGGAAGTTGAATAAAAATAAAAATGGATGTTGCATAAAATTAAAAATGGAAGTTCATTCAAGAAACCAATATACCTCAACGACCTATTCGGAAATAAAATAAAAAAGGAAATTGAACAGAAAAAGGAATTGAATAAAAACGGAAGTTGAATAAAAATAAAAATGGAAGTTGCATAAAATTAAAAACGGAAATTCATTCAAAAAACCATTACACCTTAACGATCTATTTGGAAATAAAATAAAAAAGGAAATTGAACAGAAAAGGAAATTGAATAAAAATAGAAGTTGAATAAAAAATAAAAATGGAAGTTGTATAAAATTAAAAATGATAGTTCATTCAAGAAACCACTATACCTTAACGATCTATTTGCAAATTAAATAAAAAAGGAATTTGAATAGAAAAGGAAATTGAATAAAAATGGAAGTTGAATAAAAATAAAAATGGAAGTTGCATTAAATTAAAATGGAAGTTCAATCAAGAAACCACTATTTCTTAACGATCTATTTGGAAATTAAATAAAAAATGAAATTAAATAGAAAAGGAAATTGAATGAAAATGGAAGTTGTATAAAAATAAAAATGAAAGTTGAATAAAATTAAAAATAGAAGTTCATTTAAGAAACCACTATATCTTAACGATCTATTTGGAAATTAAATAAAAAAGAAAATTAAATAAAAATAGAAATTGAATAAAAATGGAAGTTGAATAAAAAAAAATGGAAGTCGCATAAAATAAAAAATGTAAGTTCATCCAGGCAACCACTCTACCTTAACGATCTATTTGGGAATTAAATAAAAAATGAAATTGAATAGAAATGGAAATTGAATAAAAATGGAAATTGAATAAAAATGGAAGTTGAATAAAAATAAAAATGGAAGTCGCATAAAATTAAAAATGAAAGTTCATTCAAGAAACCACTATACATTAACGATCTATTTGGAAATTACATAAAAAAGGAAGTTGAATAGACAAGGAAATTGAATAAAAATAAAAATGAAATTTGCATAAAATTAAAATGGATGTTCATTCAAGAAACCACTATACCTTAACGATTTATTTGGAAATTAAATAAAAAAGGAAGTTGAATAGAAAAGGAAATTGAATAAAAATTGAAGTTCAATAAAAATAAAAATGGAAGTTGCATAAAATTAAAAATAAAAGTTCATTCAAGAAACCACTATACCTTAACGATCTATCTGGAAATTAAATTAAAAAAAAAGAAGTTGAATAGAAAAGGAAAATGAATAAAAATAGAAGTTGAATAAGAATAAAAATGGAAGTTCATTCCAGAAACCAATATACCTTAATGATCTATTTCGAAATTAAATAAAGAAGTAAGTTGAATAAAAAAGGAAATTTAATAAAAATGGAAGTTGAATAAAAATAAAAATAGAAGTTGCATAAAATTTACAATGGACGTTCATTCAAGAAACCACTATACCTTAACGATCTATTTGCAAATTAAATAAAAAATGAAGTTGACTAAGAAAGGAAATTGAATAAAAATGGAATTTAATAAAAATAAAAATGGAAGTCTCATCAAAATTGAAAATGGTAGTTTATTCAAGAAACCACTATACCTTAACGATCTATTTGGAAATTAAATAAAAAAGGAAGTTCAATAGAAAAGAAATTGAATAAAAATTGAAGTCGAATAAAAATAAATCTCGAAGTTGCATAAAATTAAAAATAAAAGTTCATTCAAGAACCCACTATACCTTAACGATCTATTTAGAAATTGAATAAAAATGGAAGTTGAATAAAAATAAAAATGGAAGTTACATAAAATTAACAAGGGAAGATCATTCAAGAAACCACTATACCTTAACGATCTATTTGGAAATTAAATAGAAAAAGCAAATTGAATAAAAAAGGAATTGAATAAAAATGGAAGTTGAAGAAAAATAAAAATGGAAGTTGCATAAACTTAAAATGGAAGTTCATTCAAGAAACCATTATACCGTAACGATCTATTTGGAAATTAAATAAAAAAGGAAATTGTATAAAAATGGAAGTTGAATAAAAATAAAAATGGAAGTTGAATAAAATTAAAAACGGAAGTTCATTCTAGAAACCACTATACCTTAACGATCTATTTGGAAATTAAATAAAAAAGAAAATTTAATAAAAAATGAAATTGAATAAAAATAAAAATAGATGTCGCATAAAATTAAAAATGAAAGTTCATTCAAGAAACCACTATACCTTAACGATCTATTTGGAAATTAAATAAAAAAAGAAATTAAATAGAAAAGGAAATTGAATAAAAATGGAAGTTGAATAAAAATAAAAATGAAAATGAAAGTTGCATTATAGTGATTCCGGTTTTCCTTCCATTGGTTTTGTATTTCGGACTCGGTTTCGTGGATGTCTGTTATGGTATATGTTTCAATTCCGTTCTTTAATTCTTTGAATTTGAGTTTAGAAATGTCTTGGGCGAGTTTCGAATAGGTTGGTTGATGTTTCGTCTCTATTCTTGTTGCCCAGATTTTTGGTGATCCGCTCGAGCGGGTCTTGTTACGCTCGAGCGGAGGTTGCACCCTTTCTGCATTTTGTGTGTCTGCAAATATACTGCAGAGGTGTTTTTCATGCTCCAGCGAGTTTGCGCTCGAGCAGGTATGTTGCGCTCGAGCGGGTGTCTGGAGTCTGTAAAATTACTGGAGGAGTGTATTCTACGCTCGAGCGGGTCCCTTTGCGCTCGAGCAGGTAGTGCTTTGCAGTTGTGCCTTGGCGCTCGAGCGGGTATTTTTCCGCTCGGGCGGGTGAAGTTTTTGTGGCTTACGCTTGAGCGCCCTATTCTTCACTCGAGCGGACCATATGTATATCATATCTGGACTATGTTATTTTAAATCACTTTTTCAACACACTCTCTCTCTCTAACTTTTCAAAACCCTCATTTGAGAGCTTCTCTCTCTAGAACTTCTCTAAGAAATCATCTAGTTTGAGTGTGTTTCTATCCTAGTCCCTTTGTAAAAAGTGTGGAGCTTGGTGTGGGCTACATTTCAATCCGAAAATCTTTGGATTTGGAGCATTTCGAGTTTCATCATCTTCTCCATTTGGTCTCTCCATTTGAGGTAGGGATAACCTACTCTACTCTATGAGTTTTAACATAAATTTTGGTCATTGTGGTTTGTTGGTGTTGCTTAGTCATTTTGAGAAAGTTAGGGTTTGATTTGAGGTTATAAAAAGGAGGGTTTTCAAATGTTAAAACCTATGTGTGTATCAGTCTTTGGAAAATGAAATTGTTGTTGTTAAATCGATGAAATTGAGCCTTTGGGCTAACATGGAGAAAAAGAGAATAATACCCTAATTCTGTTGAATAATTAATTTGAATAATTAATTTGGGGAAATGTGAAATTGAAGTGAAATTCATGAAATTGGAAAATGGTGGGAGTAAATGGTGTAGTTGGACAATTTAATCACTCACCTATGAAAATGTCGATATCTTATCTGTTGATAAATTTATTATCGGTTTAGAGATAACTGCTTTGGACTATCAGTGGAGGATAGTCTTGATTGTTGTAGACATTGTATGATGATTAGGGAAAACTGAAACTAATCACATTGAATATGTCATTGAATATGACGGTTGGGATAATACAGCAAATGTGTGTATTGATTGATCATTGTATTTGATAAGTGTTTAAATACATTGAATAAGTATGTTGTGTGGAAGGAGATAGGGGATGTTCTCCACGGTTTGGGAGGAGATAGGGGACGGACTCTCAAACCTGTTTGGGAGGAGATGGGGGATAGACTCCATTGATACAGCAAATCTGTGTATCACTTGAAATATGGAAGTGTTGAAGTATAGAAGTGTTTTAATATGAGTTATATTCTCATGTGAATTGTGAAGTACTGAAGTGTTTTTGACATGAGTTGTACTCTCATTTGAATTACGAATAAATGAAGTGTTTTAATATGAGATGTAGTCTCATTTAATTGTTTGGCCAGGTTCTGAGCCATGTTTATGAATTGAATTGGATAAGTAAAGAAAAGACAAATGAACATGTACATATTTGTCATGGAATCAGATTATTTTGTGAGTTGGTTTTATAAGTGTTAACCATTTATCAAATGCTAATGTTTTAGTTATTGCTCATTCTGGTTTAGTGCATCTCTACTGGCATTGGCTCACCCTATAATGGGACATCATTTTCAGGAACAGGTGCTAAGCCACCCTCCAAGGACGTAGCTTGGAGGCTTAGAGGCTGAAGGATCTTTTTGTGTTATTCTTTTGTGATTACATGTATATCAAGCCTAGGGCTTATTTTGTGTACAGATTAGAACTCTACTTTGTTGAACCCAAATGTTGACTTGGAAAGTTGTAAGCCTATAGGGCATTTAGTTTTGTTGTCAACATGATAAATATTCGCGTAAGAATACTCTGATGTTGGTAATATGATATCTCTTTCTTCTATCATTAATGTATGATTAGTGGGTTTATTTTGAGGGTGTATATGCATAAAATTAAAAATGGAAGTTCATTCAAGAAACCACTATGCCTTAACGATCTACTTGAAAATTAATAAAAAAGGAAATTGAATAGAAAATGAAATTGAATAAAAATGGAAGTTAAATAAAAATAAAAATGGAAGTTGCATAAAATTAAAAATGGAAGTTCATTCAAGAAACCACTATATTTTAATGATCTATTTCAAAATTAAATAAAAAAGGAAATTGAATAGAAGAGGAAATTGAATAAAAATGAAAGTTGAATAAAAATAAAAATGGAAGTTGCATAAAATTAAAATTGGAGGTTCTTTAAGAAACCAATATACCTTAACGATCTACTTAGAAATTAAATAAAAAATGAAGTTTGAACAGAAAAAGGAAATTGAATAAAAATGGAAGTTGCATAAAATTAACTGTAACGCCCTCAAAATAAACCCATAACAACATACATTCACGATAAAGAAAAGAGATTTCATATTACAATCATCAGAGTATTCTTACAAAAGGTATTACATGTTGACAACAAAAGTAAATGCCTTATAGGCACAACTTTCCAAGTCAACACTTGGTTACAAAATGAGAGTACTAACTCTACACAAAGTAAACCCTTGGCTTGATATACATGTAATACAACAAAAACAACAAAAAGGGTCTAACACCCTCAAGCCTCCCAAGCTACGTCCTTGGAGGTGGCATAGCACCTGCACCTGAAAATGATGTCCCATATAGGGCGAGCCAACACCCAGTAGAGATATGTTAAATATAGTATGACCAATAACTAAATCATGAACATTTGATAAATGTTTAACTCACATAAATCAATTCATAATTCCTTTCAATTACATGACCAATATGTCCATGTTTCATTCCATTTCCCATTACTTATCCAGTTCTCAATTTATGAATAAGGCTCACAACCTGGCCAATAATTTAATGAGACTATAGCTCATATCAACAATACTTCCATAATTCACAATAGATACACATATTTGCTGCATCAATAACACATTTAAACACTTCCAAACTTCACAATAGATACACATATTCGTTGTATCTACACTTCAATAGATACACATATTTGCTGTATCAACACTTCAATAGATACACATATTTGCTGTATCAATGGAGTCTATCCCCTATCTTCTCCCAAATAATATCCGGTTTAGGAGTCTAACCCCTATCTCCTCCTAAACCGTGGAGTACATCCCATATTTCCTCCCATACAACACAATATATATAAACACATATCATATACATAATCAATCAATACATAAATTTGATGTATTATTCCAACCGTCATATTCAATGACATATTGAATTGATTAGTTTTAATTCACCTAATCATCATGCAATGTCTACAACAATCAATACTATCCTCCACCGATAGCCCAAAGCAATTATTTCTAAACAGATAATAATTATATCAATAGATAATTTGTCAACAATTTTCAAGGTGAGTGATTAATAATTCCAACTCCACCATTCTATCTCATAATGAGCCAATTACATTATTTCCAACTCAATTTCATATTTCCATAATAAATGTCATTAATTACACTAATAACCCAAATATACCCAAACATGACATTTTTCCCATTTTTCTCAATATTGACCCAAAGGTCCAAATATTATCAACAATTTCAATAAATTCTATTTTAGACCCAAAACACATATGTATGACTCAAATGAACAAAACCCCCATTTTCAACATTATACATCTCAAGCCGTAACTTCCCAAATCAAACCATTTATACAAAAAGCTCAATATCTATGTTAAAGCTCATAAAGATGAGTAGGAATCCCTATCTTAAGAGATGAAACTCAAAGGAGATGATGAAGAAATCTCGAAATGCTTCAAAACCCAAGATTTTAGGATTGATAGGAAGCCCAAGCCAAGCTCTACACTCTTTGCAAAGACACTAAGGGAGTAGATCACTCAAGCTAGATCAATCCTTAGAGAGAAAGTATATTCTAGAGAGAGGAGCTCTCAAAAGAGGGTTTAGAAAAGTAAGAGAGAGAAAAGAAATCTGAAAAGTGATTCAAAATCACCCAGCCGCCATCTAATATACGACTACCCCGCTCCAGCGGAGAATAGGATGCTCGAGCGTCAAACACAAAAAACTGGACCCGCTCGAGCGTAGATTACCCTCTTCCAGTATTTTTACAGACAATGAACACCCGCTCGAGTGTGAAAAACGCACCTACAGTAGCTCTGCAGAGGCACAAAATGCTGAAAGTGTGTAAACTCCGCTCGAGCGCAAAGGGACCCGCTCGAGCGGACCACCAAAAATCTGGGAAACAAGGAATGAGACGAAAGCTCAACCAACCTGTTCCAAACACGACTAGTACATCCTAAAACTCAAATATATGGAATTAAAGGATGACAACAAGACATATACAACAACCAACTCCACGGAACCTAAGTCTGAATACAACAATCAAAGAAGGAAATGGAAGTTCATTCAAGAAACCATTATACCTTAACGATTTATCTGGAAATTAAATAAAAAAGGAAGTTGAATAGAAAAGGAAAATAAATAAAAATTGAAGTTCATTCAAGAAACCACTATACCTTAACGATCTATTTGGAAATTAAATAAAAAAGGAAATTGAATAGAAAAGGAAATTCAATAAAAATGGAAGTTGAATAAAAATAAAAATGGAAGTTCATTCAAGAAACCACTATACCTAAACGATCTATTTAGAAATTAAATAAAAAAGGAAGTTGAATAAAAATAAAAATGGAATTTGCATAAAATTAAAATGGATGTTCATTCAAGAAACGGCTATACCTTAACGATATATTTGAAAATTAAAGAAAAAAGGAAGTTGAATAGAAAACGAAATTGAATAAAAATTGAAGTTCAATAAAAATAAAAATGGAAGTTCCAAAAAATTAACAACAAAAGTTCATTCAAGAAACCACTATACCTTAACGATCTATCTGGAAATTAAATAAAAAAGGAAGTTGAATAGAAAAAGAAAAAAAATAAAAATGGAAGTTGAATAAAAATAAAAATGGAAGTTCATTCAAGAAACCTTATACCTTAGCGGATCAATTTGGAAATTAAAAAAAAAAAAAGGAAGTTGAATAGAAAAGTAAATTGAATAAAAATGGAAGTTGAATAAAAACAAAAATGGAAGTTGCATAAAATTAAAAATGGAAGTTCATTCAAGAAACCACTATACCTTAACGATATATTTTGAAATAAAATAAAATAAAAAAATTGAATAGAAAAGGGAATGGAATAAAAATGGAAGTTGAACAAAAATATAAATGGAAGTTGCATAAAATTAAAAACGGAAGTTCATTCAAAAAATCACTATACCTTAACGATCTATTTGCAAATAAAATAAAAAAGGAAATTGAACAGAAAATGAAATTGAATAAAAATGGAAGTCAAATAAAAATTAAAATGGAAGTTGCATAAAATTAAAAATGATAGTTCATTCAAAAAACCACTATACCTTAACGATCAATTTGTAAAGTAAATAGAAAAGGAAATTGAATAGAAAAGGAAATTAAACAAAAATGGAAGTTGACTAAAAATAAAAATGGAAGTTGCATAAAATGAAAATGGAAGTTCATTCAAGAAACCACTATACCTTAACGATCTATTTGGAAATTAAATAAAAAAAAGGAAATTAAATAGAAAAGGAAATTGAATAACAATGGAAGTTGAATAAAAATAAAAAAAGAAATTGTATAAAATTAAAAATGGAAGTTCATTCATGAAACCACTATACCTTAACGATCTATTTGAAAATTAAATAAAAAAGGAAGTTGAATAGAAAAGGAAATTGAATAAAAATGGATGTTGAATAAAAATAAAAATGGAAGTTTATTAAAGAAACCACTATACCTTAACGATCTATTTGAAAATTACATAAAAAAGGAAATTGAATAGAAAAGGAAATTGAATAAAAATGGAAGTTGAATAAAAATAAAAATAGAAGTTGCATAAAATTAAAAATGGAAGTTCATTAAAGAAACCACTATACTTTAACGATCTATTTGGAAATTAACTAAAAAAAGAAATTGAATAGAAAAGTAAATTGAATAAAAATGGAAGTTGCATAAAATTAAAAGTGAAAGTTCATTCAAGAAACCACTATACCTTAACGATCTATTTGGAAATTAAATAAAAAAGGAAGTTGAATAGAAAAGGAAATTGAATAAAAATAGAAGTTGAATAAACACAAAAATGGAATTTGCATAAAATTAAAATGGATGTTCATTCAAGAAACGACTATACCTTAATGATCTTTTAGGAAATTAAAAAAAAAAAGGAAATTGAATAGAAAAACAAATTGAATAAAAATGGAAGTTGAATAAAAATAAAAGTGGAAGTTTCATAAAATTAAAAATGGAAGTTCATTTAAGAAACCACTATACCTTAACGATCAATTTGGAGATTAAAAAAAAAGGAAGTTGAATAGAAATGTAAATTGAATAAAAATAGAAGTTGAATAAAACTAAAAATGGAGTTGCATAAAATAAAAAACGGAAGTTCATTCAAGAAATCAATATACCTTAACGATGTATTTGGAAATTAAATTAAAAAAGAAAATTGAATTGAAAAAGAAATTGAATAAAATGGAAGTTGAAGAAAAATAAAAATGGAAGTTGCAAAAAAATAAAATGGAAATTCATTCAAGAAACCACTATACCTTACGATCTATTTGAAAATTAAATAAAAAAGGAAATTAAATAGAAAACGAAATTGAATAAAAATAGAAGTTGAATAAAAATAAAAATGGAAGTTGAAAAAAATTAAAAATGGAAGTTCATTCAAGAAACCACTATACCTTAACAATCTATTTGGAAATTAAAGAAAAAAGGAAATTGAATAAAAATAAAAATGGAAGTCGCATAAAATTAAAAATGAAAGTTCATTCAAGAAACCACTATGCCTTAATGATCTATTTGGAAATTAAATAAAAAAAGAAATTGAATAGAAAAGGAAATTGAATAAAAATAGAAATTAAATAAAAATAAAAATGAAAATTGCGTAAAATTAAAAATGAAAGTTCATTCAAGAAACCACTATGCCTTAACGATCCACTTGAAAATTAAATAAAAAAGGAAAATTTATAGAAAAGGAAATTGAATAAAAATGGAAGTTGAATAAAAATAAAAATGGAATGTGCATAAAATTAAAAATGGAAGGTCATTCATGAAACCACTATACCTTAACGATTTATTTGGAAATTAAATAAAAAAAGAAATTGAATAAAAGTAGAAGTTGAATAAAAATAAAAATGGAAGTTGCATAAAATTAAAATTGGAGGTTCTTTAAGAAACCACTATACCTTAACGATCTACTTGGAAATTAAATAAAAAATGAAGTTGAATAGAAAAACGAAATAGAATAAAAATGGAAGTTGCATAAAATTAACAGTGGAAGTTCATTCAAGAAACCATTATAGCTTAGCGATCTATCTGGAAATTAAATAAAAAAAGGAAGTTGAATAGAAACGCAAAATAAATAAAAATGGAAGTTCACTCAAGAAACCACTATACTTTAACAATCTATGAGGAAAAAAAATAAAAAATGAAGTTGAATAGAAAAGGAAATTGAATAAAAATTGAAGTTGAATAAAAATCAAAATGGAAGTTGCATAGAATTAAAATGGAAGATCATTCAAGAAACGACAATACCTTAACGATCTATTTGAAAACTAAATAAAAAATGAAGTTTAATAGAAAAGGAAATTGAATAAAAATTGAAGTTCAATAAAAATAAAAATGGAAGTTGCGTAAAATTAACAACAAAAGTTCATTCAATAAACCACTATACCTTAACGATCTATCCGAAAATTAAATAAAAAAGGAAGTTGAATAGAAAAGGAAAAAGAATAAAAATGGAAGTTCATTCAAGAAACCACTATACCTTAACGATCAATTTCGAAATTTTAAAAAAAAAAAGTAAGTTGAATGGAAATGTAAATTGAATAAAAATGGAAGTTGAATATAAATAAAAATGAAAGTTGCATAAAATTAAAAACGGAAGTTCGTTCAAGAAAACCACTATAGCTTAACGATATATTTGGAAATAAAATAAAAAATGAAATTTAACAGAAAAGCGAATTGAATAAAAATGGAAGTCGAATAAAAATAAAAATGGAAATTGCATAAAATTAAAAATGACAGTTCATTCCAGAAACTACTATACCTTAACGATCTATTTATAAATTAAATAGAAAAGTAAATTGAATAAAAATGGAAGTTAAATAAAAATAAAAATGAAAGTTGCTTAAAATTAAAATGGAAGTTCGTTCAAGAAACCACTATACCTTAACGATCTATTTGGAAATTAAATAAAAAATGAAATTAAATAGAAAAGGAAATTGAATAACAATGGAAGTTGAATAAAAATAAAAAAAGAAATTGTATAAAATTAAATATGTAAGTTCATTCAAGAAAGCACTATGTCATGACCCGAACCCGCCCCCATGGGTTAAGGACATAACCGGCCAGTAATCATGAGATTACCTACGGCCTCAAACCTTACCAAATGTATTTTAACAGAGTTAACGGGGGCCAAACGGAAGCAATTTAAAACTTTGTCCATAGAGTTGTACTTACATGGCACATCATAATTAACCATACACATGCATATTAATAACTCACGGCAAACTATGTACTACATAAGGTTCTGTACATACAGGATCATATAAGTCTAAGTCAACCCATCACGACTATATACAACAGATGCAAAGTCTTCGCCAACATGACAGAATATAAATACATAACAAAAGGGGAAAGACGGGTCTCGTGCGAGAGACACAAGGCTGACTCTCCCAAAACCTTTGTTGTTCCACACAGACTTCACTGGGGCTGGGTTTGGACTTCCCTTGGCTCACCTACAAACACATGAATGAGCGTGAGCGATAGCCCAGTGAATAATATAAAATACAGAAGTTATACAAACGATATGTAGAACAACATGCTTCAAACGGCCTTGGGCCCAATTCATATTTCTATTTAACATATATACACAATTTAGGTCAAGTGACTGCAGTTCTGAACAAACTGGCCTTTGGCCCATTTAAACTTCCATTTGTGTCAAAACGGCCTTAGGCCCATTCAGATGACAAACTGGCCTTTGGCCCATTCATTCCTTCATGTCAAAACGGCCTCCGGCCCATTCATTCATGTCAAAACAGCCTCTGGCCCATCCATTCATGTCAAAACGGCCTCTGGCCCATTCATTCACGTCAAAACGGCCTCTGGCCCATTCATTCATGTCAAAACGGCCTCTGGCCCATTCATTTGGTATAGCAAACATTGTCCACCAATCGAATCAATAAACTTATAGAACTTGCATAGAAGTAAGCAATTGGACAACAACATGTTTCAGATGTCTTTGTTAAGATTGTAACACCCTCAAAATAAACCCATAATATCATACAGTCAAGTTACAGGAAAAAGATATTATATTACAATCATCAGAGTATCCTTACGAAATGTATTACACGTTGACAACAAAAGTAACTGCCCTATAGGCTTACAACTTTCCAAGTCAACACTTGGTTACAAAATGAGAGTACTAACTCAAATACATATTAAGCCCTTGGCTTGAATATACATGAAATACATCCAAAGAAAACAAAACAACAAAATAGTCTGTCTGCCTCTAGTCTCCCAAGCTATGTTCTTGGAGGTGGCATACCGTCGGTACCTGAAAATGAAGTCCCATATAGGGTGAGCCATAGCCCAGTAGAAATATATTAAACCAACTATAAACAATGACTAAAATAATAACATTCAATAGATGGTCCACACTTATATTCCAACTTATGTCATATTACAGTTTCATGACAATCATGCCCATGCTATATTTCACCTTCCATTCCTTATTCGTCATCAAGTTTGAAAACAAGGCTCAGAGTCTGGCCAAATAATTTAATGAGATTATAATTCATCACTAAAATACTTTCGAAATTCATTATGGATACACATTTTGGTGTTGTATCAATAACACATAAAACCACTTTTATACTTCACAAATTGTGACACCCCTGTTCCGTAGTATGTTAATTGGTCCTTAACATGATATGATTATGTATTTTGATATGATTTTGTGTTCCACTATGTGAAAATATGTGGTTTGAAATTTTATCTGTTCATCGTAGGAATATCTGTTTGAGTAGTATGTTTTGGAAATTTAATTGAGGGCCTTATCGGCCACGGAACCCGAAATTGATTACGCCATTGTGGTTGGCATAATTTTTAGGGCCTACGGTGAAATTTAATTGAAATTTGATTCTGGTCAATTTAAACTGATTAAATTGAGAAATTAAGTACCCCATTATTTTATATTAAAATATTTGTTAGTGGGGCTTGTTGTATATTTGCATTGCACTCCCCTTTAGCTCTCTTAAAACTCAAAATCTGAGTTAGACAATTGAGAGTGAGAGAGAGGCCGGCCATGGAGAGAAAAAGGGAGAGATTTGTGTAATTTGGGCTCAAGACTTGGGAATTCGAAGATCTAGCTCAAGATTTGGCTAGAGCTTGAGTATTGAAGCTCTTAGGGTCAAGCTCCAGGGCGCATCCACAAGCCGATCACTGTGAGTAATATCAATATTTGAAAACTTGTCAATGTCCAATTGTTATTCCCCTATAAATATTATGAGTTGTTAATTGGGATTGTGGACAAAAGTTTGACATGAATGAATGGGCCAAAGGCCGTTTGACACGAATGAATGGGCCAAAGGCCGTTTGACACGAATGAATGGGCCAAAGGCCGTTTGACACGAATGAATGGGCCAAAGGCCGTTTGACACGAATGAATGGGCCAAAGGCCGTTTGACACGAATGAATGGGCCAAAGGCCGTTTGACACGAATGAATGGGCCAAAGGCCGTTTGACACGAATGAATGGGCCAAAGGCCGTTTGACACGAATGAATGGGCCAAAGGCCGTTTGACATGAACGAATGGGCCAAAGGCCGTTTGACACGAATGAATGGGCCAAAGGCCGTTTGACACGAATGAATGGGCCAAAGGCCGTTTGACACGAATGAATGGGCCAAAGGCCGTTTGACACGAATGAATGGGCCAAAGGCCGTTTGACACGAATGAATGGGCCAAAGGCCGTTTGACACGAATGAATGGGCCAAAGGCCGTTTGACACGAATGAATGGGCCAAAGGCCGTTTGACACGAATGAATGGGCCAAAGGCCGTTTGACATGAAAGAATGGGCCAAAGGCCGTTTGACATGAACGAATGGGCCAAAGGCCGTTTGACACGAATGAATGGGCCAAAGGCCGTTTGACACGAATGAATGGGCCAAAGGCCGTTTGACACGAATGAATGGGCCAAAGGCCGTTTGACACGAATGAATGGGCCAAAGGCCGTTTGACACGAATGAATGGGCCAAAGGCCGTTTGACACGAATGAATGGGCCAAAGGCCGTTTGACACGAATGAATGGGCCAAAGGCCGTTTGACACGAATGAATGGGCCAAAGGCCGTTTGACATGAAAGAATGGGCCAAAGGCCGTTTGACATGAACGAATGGGCCAAAGGCCGTTTGACACGAATGAATGGGCCAAAGGCCGTTTGACACGAATGAATGGGCCAAAGGCCGTTTGACACGAATGAATGGGCCAAAGGCCGTTTGACACGAATGAATGGGCCAAAGGCCGTTTGACACGAATGAATGGGCCAAAGGCCGTTTGACACGAATGAATGGGCCAAAGGCCGTTTGACACGAATGAATGGGCCAAAGGCCGTTTGACACGAATGAATGGGCCAAAGGCCGTTTGACATGAAAGAATGGGCCAAAGGCCGTTTGACATGAACGAATGGGCCAAAGGCCGTTTGACACGAATGAATGGGCCAAAGGCCGTTTGACACGAATGAATGGGCCAAAGGCCGTTTGACACGAATGAATGGGCCAAAGGCCGTTTGACACGAATGAATGGGCCAAAGGCCGTTTGACACGAATGAATGGGCCAAAGGCCGTTTGACACGAATGAATGGGCCAAAGGCCGTTTGACACGAATGAATGGGCCAAAGGCCGTTTGACACGAATGAATGGGCCAAAGGCCGTTTGACATGAAAGAATGGGCCAAAGGCCGTTTGACATGAACGAATGGGCCAAAGGCCGTTTGACACGAATGAATGGGCCAAAGGCCGTTTGACACGAATGAATGGGCCAAAGGCCGTTTGACACGAATGAATGGGCCAAAGGCCGTTTGACACGAATGAATGGGCCAAAGGCCGTTTGACACGAATGAATGGGCCAAAGGCCGTTTGACACGAATGAATGGGCCAAAGGCCGTTTGACACGAATGAATGGGCCAAAGGCCGTTTGACACGAATGAATGGGCCAAAGGCCGTTTGACATGAAAGAATGGGCCAAAGGCCGTTTGACATGAACGAATGGGCCAAAGGCCGTTTGACACGAATGAATGGGCCAAAGGCCGTTTGACACGAATGAATGGGCCAAAGGCCGTTTGACACGAATGAATGGGCCAAAGGCCGTTTGACACGAATGAATGGGCCAAAGGCCGTTTGACACGAATGAATGGGCCAAAGGCCGTTTGACACGAATGAATGGGCCAAAGGCCGTTTGACACGAATGAATGGGCCAAAGGCCGTTTGACACGAATGAATGGGCCAAAGGCCGTTTGACATGAAAGAATGGGCCAAAGGCCGTTTGACATGAACGAATGGGCCAAAGGCCGTTTGACACGAATGAATGGGCCAAAGGCCGTTTGACACGAATGAATGGGCCAAAGGCCGTTTGACACGAATGAATGGGCCAAAGGCCGTTTGACACGAATGAATGGGCCAAAGGCCGTTTGACACGAATGAATGGGCCAAAGGCCGTTTGACACGAATGAATGGGCCAAAGGCCGTTTGACACGAATGAATGGGCCAAAGGCCGTTTGACACGAATGAATGGGCCAAAGGCCGTTTGACATGAAAGAATGGGCCAAAGGCCGTTTGACATGAACGAATGGGCCAAAGGCCGTTTGACACGAATGAATGGGCCAAAGGCCGTTTGACACGAATGAATGGGCCAAAGGCCGTTTGACACGAATGAATGGGCCAAAGGCCGTTTGACACGAATGAATGGGCCAAAGGCCGTTTGACACGAATGAATGGGCCAAAGGCCGTTTGACACGAATGAATGGGCCAAAGGCCGTTTGACACGAATGAATGGGCCAAAGGCCGTTTGACACGAATGAATGGGCCAAAGGCCGTTTGACATGAAAGAATGGGCCAAAGGCCGTTTGACATGAACGAATGGGCCAAAGGCCGTTTGACACGAATGAATGGGCCAAAGGCCGTTTGACACGAATGAATGGGCCAAAGGCCGTTTGACACGAATGAATGGGCCAAAGGCCGTTTGACACGAATGAATGGGCCAAAGGCCGTTTGACACGAATGAATGGGCCAAAGGCCGTTTGACACGAATGAATGGGCCAAAGGCCGTTTGACACGAATGAATGGGCCAAAGGCCGTTTGACACGAATGAATGGGCCAAAGGCCGTTTGACATGAAAGAATGGGCCAAAGGCCGTTTGACATGAACGAATGGGCCAAAGGCCGTTTGACACGAATGAATGGGCCAAAGGCCGTTTGACACGAATGAATGGGCCAAAGGCCGTTTGACACGAATGAATGGGCCAAAGGCCGTTTGACACGAATGAATGGGCCAAAGGCCGTTTGACACGAATGAATGGGCCAAAGGCCGTTTGACACGAATGAATGGGCCAAAGGCCGTTTGACACGAATGAATGGGCCAAAGGCCGTTTGACACGAATGAATGGGCCAAAGGCCGTTTGACATGAAAGAATGGGCCAAAGGCCGTTTGACATGAACGAATGGGCCAAAGGCCGTTTGACACGAATGAATGGGCCAAAGGCCGTTTGACACGAATGAATGGGCCAAAGGCCGTTTGACACGAATGAATGGGCCAAAGGCCGTTTGACACGAATGAATGGGCCAAAGGCCGTTTGACACGAATGAATGGGCCAAAGGCCGTTTGACACGAATGAATGGGCCAAAGGCCGTTTGACACGAATGAATGGGCCAAAGGCCGTTTGACACGAATGAATGGGCCAAAGGCCGTTTGACATGAAAGAATGGGCCAAAGGCCGTTTGACATGAACGAATGGGCCAAAGGCCGTTTGACACGAATGAATGGGCCAAAGGCCGTTTGACACGAATGAATGGGCCAAAGGCCGTTTGACACGAATGAATGGGCCAAAGGCCGTTTGACACGAATGAATGGGCCAAAGGCCGTTTGACACGAATGAATGGGCCAAAGGCCGTTTGACACGAATGAATGGGCCAAAGGCCGTTTGACACGAATGAATGGGCCAAAGGCCGTTTGACACGAATGAATGGGCCAAAGGCCGTTTGACATGAAAGAATGGGCCAAAGGCCGTTTGACATGAACGAATGGGCCAAAGGCCGTTTGACACGAATGAATGGGCCAAAGGCCGTTTGACACGAATGAATGGGCCAAAGGCCGTTTGACACGAATGAATGGGCCAAAGGCCGTTTGACACGAATGAATGGGCCAAAGGCCGTTTGACACGAATGAATGGGCCAAAGGCCGTTTGACACGAATGAATGGGCCAAAGGCCGTTTGACACGAATGAATGGGCCAAAGGCCGTTTGACACGAATGAATGGGCCAAAGGCCGTTTGACATGAAAGAATGGGCCAAAGGCCGTTTGACATGAACGAATGGGCCAAAGGCCGTTTGACACGAATGAATGGGCCAAAGGCCGTTTGACACGAATGAATGGGCCAAAGGCCGTTTGACACGAATGAATGGGCCAAAGGCCGTTTGACACGAATGAATGGGCCAAAGGCCGTTTGACACGAATGAATGGGCCAAAGGCCGTTTGACACGAATGAATGGGCCAAAGGCCGTTTGACACGAATGAATGGGCCAAAGGCCGTTTGACACGAATGAATGGGCCAAAGGCCGTTTGACATGAAAGAATGGGCCAAAGGCCGTTTGACATGAACGAATGGGCCAAAGGCCGTTTGACACGAATGAATGGGCCAAAGGCCGTTTGACACGAATGAATGGGCCAAAGGCCGTTTGACACGAATGAATGGGCCAAAGGCCGTTTGACACGAATGAATGGGCCAAAGGCCGTTTGACACGAATGAATGGGCCAAAGGCCGTTTGACACGAATGAATGGGCCAAAGGCCGTTTGACACGAATGAATGGGCCAAAGGCCGTTTGACACGAATGAATGGGCCAAAGGCCGTTTGACATGAAAGAATGGGCCAAAGGCCGTTTGACATGAACGAATGGGCCAAAGGCCGTTTGACACGAATGAATGGGCCAAAGGCCGTTTGACACGAATGAATGGGCCAAAGGCCGTTTGACACGAATGAATGGGCCAAAGGCCGTTTGACACGAATGAATGGGCCAAAGGCCGTTTGACACGAATGAATGGGCCAAAGGCCGTTTGACACGAATGAATGGGCCAAAGGCCGTTTGACACGAATGAATGGGCCAAAGGCCGTTTGACACGAATGAATGGGCCAAAGGCCGTTTGACATGAAAGAATGGGCCAAAGGCCGTTTGACATGAACGAATGGGCCAAAGGCCGTTTGACACGAATGAATGGGCCAAAGGCCGTTTGACACGAATGAATGGGCCAAAGGCCGTTTGACACGAATGAATGGGCCAAAGGCCGTTTGACACGAATGAATGGGCCAAAGGCCGTTTGACACGAATGAATGGGCCAAAGGCCGTTTGACACGAATGAATGGGCCAAAGGCCGTTTGACACGAATGAATGGGCCAAAGGCCGTTTGACACGAATGAATGGGCCAAAGGCCGTTTGACATGAAAGAATGGGCCAAAGGCCGTTTGACATGAACGAATGGGCCAAAGGCCGTTTGACACGAATGAATGGGCCAAAGGCCGTTTGACACGAATGAATGGGCCAAAGGCCGTTTGACACGAATGAATGGGCCAAAGGCCGTTTGACACGAATGAATGGGCCAAAGGCCGTTTGACACGAATGAATGGGCCAAAGGCCGTTTGACACGAATGAATGGGCCAAAGGCCGTTTGACACGAATGAATGGGCCAAAGGCCGTTTGACACGAATGAATGGGCCAAAGGCCGTTTGACATGAAAGAATGGGCCAAAGGCCGTTTGACATGAACGAATGGGCCAAAGGCCGTTTGACACGAATGAATGGGCCAAAGGCCGTTTGACACGAATGAATGGGCCAAAGGCCGTTTGACACGAATGAATGGGCCAAAGGCCGTTTGACACGAATGAATGGGCCAAAGGCCGTTTGACACGAATGAATGGGCCAAAGGCCGTTTGACACGAATGAATGGGCCAAAGGCCGTTTGACACGAATGAATGGGCCAAAGGCCGTTTGACACGAATGAATGGGCCAAAGGCCGTTTGACATGAAAGAATGGGCCAAAGGCCGTTTGACATGAACGAATGGGCCAAAGGCCGTTTGACACGAATGAATGGGCCAAAGGCCGTTTGACACGAATGAATGGGCCAAAGGCCGTTTGACACGAATGAATGGGCCAAAGGCCGTTTGACACGAATGAATGGGCCAAAGGCCGTTTGACACGAATGAATGGGCCAAAGGCCGTTTGACACGAATGAATGGGCCAAAGGCCGTTTGACACGAATGAATGGGCCAAAGGCCGTTTGACACGAATGAATGGGCCAAAGGCCGTTTGACATGAAAGAATGGGCCAAAGGCCGTTTGACATGAACGAATGGGCCAAAGGCCGTTTGACACGAATGAATGGGCCAAAGGCCGTTTGACACGAATGAATGGGCCAAAGGCCGTTTGACACGAATGAATGGGCCAAAGGCCGTTTGACACGAATGAATGGGCCAAAGGCCGTTTGACACGAATGAATGGGCCAAAGGCCGTTTGACACGAATGAATGGGCCAAAGGCCGTTTGACACGAATGAATGGGCCAAAGGCCGTTTGACACGAATGAATGGGCCAAAGGCCGTTTGACATGAAAGAATGGGCCAAAGGCCGTTTGACATGAACGAATGGGCCAAAGGCCGTTTGACACGAATGAATGGGCCAAAGGCCGTTTGACACGAATGAATGGGCCAAAGGCCGTTTGACACGAATGAATGGGCCAAAGGCCGTTTGACACGAATGAATGGGCCAAAGGCCGTTTGACACGAATGAATGGGCCAAAGGCCGTTTGACACGAATGAATGGGCCAAAGGCCGTTTGACACGAATGAATGGGCCAAAGGCCGTTTGACACGAATGAATGGGCCAAAGGCCGTTTGACATGAAAGAATGGGCCAAAGGCCGTTTGACATGAACGAATGGGCCAAAGGCCGTTTGACACGAATGAATGGGCCAAAGGCCGTTTGACACGAATGAATGGGCCAAAGGCCGTTTGACACGAATGAATGGGCCAAAGGCCGTTTGACACGAATGAATGGGCCAAAGGCCGTTTGACACGAATGAATGGGCCAAAGGCCGTTTGACACGAATGAATGGGCCAAAGGCCGTTTGACACGAATGAATGGGCCAAAGGCCGTTTGACACGAATGAATGGGCCAAAGGCCGTTTGACATGAAAGAATGGGCCAAAGGCCGTTTGACATGAACGAATGGGCCAAAGGCCGTTTGACACGAATGAATGGGCCAAAGGCCGTTTGACACGAATGAATGGGCCAAAGGCCGTTTGACACGAATGAATGGGCCAAAGGCCGTTTGACACGAATGAATGGGCCAAAGGCCGTTTGACACGAATGAATGGGCCAAAGGCCGTTTGACACGAATGAATGGGCCAAAGGCCGTTTGACACGAATGAATGGGCCAAAGGCCGTTTGACACGAATGAATGGGCCAAAGGCCGTTTGACATGAAAGAATGGGCCAAAGGCCGTTTGACATGAACGAATGGGCCAAAGGCCGTTTGACACGAATGAATGGGCCAAAGGCCGTTTGACACGAATGAATGGGCCAAAGGCCGTTTGACACGAATGAATGGGCCAAAGGCCGTTTGACACGAATGAATGGGCCAAAGGCCGTTTGACACGAATGAATGGGCCAAAGGCCGTTTGACACGAATGAATGGGCCAAAGGCCGTTTGACACGAATGAATGGGCCAAAGGCCGTTTGACACGAATGAATGGGCCAAAGGCCGTTTGACATGAAAGAATGGGCCAAAGGCCGTTTGACATGAACGAATGGGCCAAAGGCCGTTTGACACGAATGAATGGGCCAAAGGCCGTTTGACACGAATGAATGGGCCAAAGGCCGTTTGACACGAATGAATGGGCCAAAGGCCGTTTGACACGAATGAATGGGCCAAAGGCCGTTTGACACGAATGAATGGGCCAAAGGCCGTTTGACACGAATGAATGGGCCAAAGGCCGTTTGACACGAATGAATGGGCCAAAGGCCGTTTGACACGAATGAATGGGCCAAAGGCCGTTTGACATGAAAGAATGGGCCAAAGGCCGTTTGACATGAACGAATGGGCCAAAGGCCGTTTGACACGAATGAATGGGCCAAAGGCCGTTTGACACGAATGAATGGGCCAAAGGCCGTTTGACACGAATGAATGGGCCAAAGGCCGTTTGACACGAATGAATGGGCCAAAGGCCGTTTGACACGAATGAATGGGCCAAAGGCCGTTTGACACGAATGAATGGGCCAAAGGCCGTTTGACACGAATGAATGGGCCAAAGGCCGTTTGACACGAATGAATGGGCCAAAGGCCGTTTGACATGAAAGAATGGGCCAAAGGCCGTTTGACATGAACGAATGGGCCAAAGGCCGTTTGACACGAATGAATGGGCCAAAGGCCGTTTGACACGAATGAATGGGCCAAAGGCCGTTTGACACGAATGAATGGGCCAAAGGCCGTTTGACACGAATGAATGGGCCAAAGGCCGTTTGACACGAATGAATGGGCCAAAGGCCGTTTGACACGAATGAATGGGCCAAAGGCCGTTTGACACGAATGAATGGGCCAAAGGCCGTTTGACACGAATGAATGGGCCAAAGGCCGTTTGACATGAAAGAATGGGCCAAAGGCCGTTTGACATGAACGAATGGGCCAAAGGCCGTTTGACACGAATGAATGGGCCAAAGGCCGTTTGACACGAATGAATGGGCCAAAGGCCGTTTGACACGAATGAATGGGCCAAAGGCCGTTTGACACGAATGAATGGGCCAAAGGCCGTTTGACACGAATGAATGGGCCAAAGGCCGTTTGACACGAATGAATGGGCCAAAGGCCGTTTGACACGAATGAATGGGCCAAAGGCCGTTTGACACGAATGAATGGGCCAAAGGCCGTTTGACATGAAAGAATGGGCCAAAGGCCGTTTGACATGAACGAATGGGCCAAAGGCCGTTTGACACGAATGAATGGGCCAAAGGCCGTTTGACACGAATGAATGGGCCAAAGGCCGTTTGACACGAATGAATGGGCCAAAGGCCGTTTGACACGAATGAATGGGCCAAAGGCCGTTTGACACGAATGAATGGGCCAAAGGCCGTTTGACACGAATGAATGGGCCAAAGGCCGTTTGACACGAATGAATGGGCCAAAGGCCGTTTGACACGAATGAATGGGCCAAAGGCCGTTTGACATGAAAGAATGGGCCAAAGGCCGTTTGACATGAACGAATGGGCCAAAGGCCGTTTGACACGAATGAATGGGCCAAAGGCCGTTTGACACGAATGAATGGGCCAAAGGCCGTTTGACACGAATGAATGGGCCAAAGGCCGTTTGACACGAATGAATGGGCCAAAGGCCGTTTGACACGAATGAATGGGCCAAAGGCCGTTTGACACGAATGAATGGGCCAAAGGCCGTTTGACACGAATGAATGGGCCAAAGGCCGTTTGACACGAATGAATGGGCCAAAGGCCGTTTGACATGAAAGAATGGGCCAAAGGCCGTTTGACATGAACGAATGGGCCAAAGGCCGTTTGACACGAATGAATGGGCCAAAGGCCGTTTGACACGAATGAATGGGCCAAAGGCCGTTTGACACGAATGAATGGGCCAAAGGCCGTTTGACACGAATGAATGGGCCAAAGGCCGTTTGACACGAATGAATGGGCCAAAGGCCGTTTGACACGAATGAATGGGCCAAAGGCCGTTTGACACGAATGAATGGGCCAAAGGCCGTTTGACACGAATGAATGGGCCAAAGGCCGTTTGACATGAAAGAATGGGCCAAAGGCCGTTTGACATGAACGAATGGGCCAAAGGCCGTTTGACACGAATGAATGGGCCAAAGGCCGTTTGACACGAATGAATGGGCCAAAGGCCGTTTGACACGAATGAATGGGCCAAAGGCCGTTTGACACGAATGAATGGGCCAAAGGCCGTTTGACACGAATGAATGGGCCAAAGGCCGTTTGACACGAATGAATGGGCCAAAGGCCGTTTGACACGAATGAATGGGCCAAAGGCCGTTTGACACGAATGAATGGGCCAAAGGCCGTTTGACATGAAAGAATGGGCCAAAGGCCGTTTGACATGAACGAATGGGCCAAAGGCCGTTTGACACGAATGAATGGGCCAAAGGCCGTTTGACACGAATGAATGGGCCAAAGGCCGTTTGACACGAATGAATGGGCCAAAGGCCGTTTGACACGAATGAATGGGCCAAAGGCCGTTTGACACGAATGAATGGGCCAAAGGCCGTTTGACACGAATGAATGGGCCAAAGGCCGTTTGACACGAATGAATGGGCCAAAGGCCGTTTGACACGAATGAATGGGCCAAAGGCCGTTTGACATGAAAGAATGGGCCAAAGGCCGTTTGACATGAACGAATGGGCCAAAGGCCGTTTGACACGAATGAATGGGCCAAAGGCCGTTTGACACGAATGAATGGGCCAAAGGCCGTTTGACACGAATGAATGGGCCAAAGGCCGTTTGACACGAATGAATGGGCCAAAGGCCGTTTGACACGAATGAATGGGCCAAAGGCCGTTTGACACGAATGAATGGGCCAAAGGCCGTTTGACACGAATGAATGGGCCAAAGGCCGTTTGACACGAATGAATGGGCCAAAGGCCGTTTGACATGAAAGAATGGGCCAAAGGCCGTTTGACATGAACGAATGGGCCAAAGGCCGTTTGACACGAATGAATGGGCCAAAGGCCGTTTGACACGAATGAATGGGCCAAAGGCCGTTTGACACGAATGAATGGGCCAAAGGCCGTTTGACACGAATGAATGGGCCAAAGGCCGTTTGACACGAATGAATGGGCCAAAGGCCGTTTGACACGAATGAATGGGCCAAAGGCCGTTTGACACGAATGAATGGGCCAAAGGCCGTTTGACACGAATGAATGGGCCAAAGGCCGTTTGACATGAAAGAATGGGCCAAAGGCCGTTTGACATGAACGAATGGGCCAAAGGCCGTTTGACACGAATGAATGGGCCAAAGGCCGTTTGACACGAATGAATGGGCCAAAGGCCGTTTGACACGAATGAATGGGCCAAAGGCCGTTTGACACGAATGAATGGGCCAAAGGCCGTTTGACACGAATGAATGGGCCAAAGGCCGTTTGACACGAATGAATGGGCCAAAGGCCGTTTGACACGAATGAATGGGCCAAAGGCCGTTTGACACGAATGAATGGGCCAAAGGCCGTTTGACATGAAAGAATGGGCCAAAGGCCGTTTGACATGAACGAATGGGCCAAAGGCCGTTTGACACGAATGAATGGGCCAAAGGCCGTTTGACACGAATGAATGGGCCAAAGGCCGTTTGACACGAATGAATGGGCCAAAGGCCGTTTGACACGAATGAATGGGCCAAAGGCCGTTTGACACGAATGAATGGGCCAAAGGCCGTTTGACACGAATGAATGGGCCAAAGGCCGTTTGACACGAATGAATGGGCCAAAGGCCGTTTGACACGAATGAATGGGCCAAAGGCCGTTTGACATGAAAGAATGGGCCAAAGGCCGTTTGACATGAACGAATGGGCCAAAGGCCGTTTGACACGAATGAATGGGCCAAAGGCCGTTTGACACGAATGAATGGGCCAAAGGCCGTTTGACACGAATGAATGGGCCAAAGGCCGTTTGACACGAATGAATGGGCCAAAGGCCGTTTGACACGAATGAATGGGCCAAAGGCCGTTTGACACGAATGAATGGGCCAAAGGCCGTTTGACACGAATGAATGGGCCAAAGGCCGTTTGACACGAATGAATGGGCCAAAGGCCGTTTGACATGAAAGAATGGGCCAAAGGCCGTTTGACATGAACGAATGGGCCAAAGGCCGTTTGACACGAATGAATGGGCCAAAGGCCGTTTGACACGAATGAATGGGCCAAAGGCCGTTTGACACGAATGAATGGGCCAAAGGCCGTTTGACACGAATGAATGGGCCAAAGGCCGTTTGACACGAATGAATGGGCCAAAGGCCGTTTGACACGAATGAATGGGCCAAAGGCCGTTTGACACGAATGAATGGGCCAAAGGCCGTTTGACACGAATGAATGGGCCAAAGGCCGTTTGACATGAAAGAATGGGCCAAAGGCCGTTTGACATGAACGAATGGGCCAAAGGCCGTTTGACACGAATGAATGGGCCAAAGGCCGTTTGACACGAATGAATGGGCCAAAGGCCGTTTGACACGAATGAATGGGCCAAAGGCCGTTTGACACGAATGAATGGGCCAAAGGCCGTTTGACACGAATGAATGGGCCAAAGGCCGTTTGACACGAATGAATGGGCCAAAGGCCGTTTGACACGAATGAATGGGCCAAAGGCCGTTTGACACGAATGAATGGGCCAAAGGCCGTTTGACATGAAAGAATGGGCCAAAGGCCGTTTGACATGAACGAATGGGCCAAAGGCCGTTTGACACGAATGAATGGGCCAAAGGCCGTTTGACACGAATGAATGGGCCAAAGGCCGTTTGACACGAATGAATGGGCCAAAGGCCGTTTGACACGAATGAATGGGCCAAAGGCCGTTTGACACGAATGAATGGGCCAAAGGCCGTTTGACACGAATGAATGGGCCAAAGGCCGTTTGACACGAATGAATGGGCCAAAGGCCGTTTGACACGAATGAATGGGCCAAAGGCCGTTTGACATGAAAGAATGGGCCAAAGGCCGTTTGACATGAACGAATGGGCCAAAGGCCGTTTGACACGAATGAATGGGCCAAAGGCCGTTTGACACGAATGAATGGGCCAAAGGCCGTTTGACACGAATGAATGGGCCAAAGGCCGTTTGACACGAATGAATGGGCCAAAGGCCGTTTGACACGAATGAATGGGCCAAAGGCCGTTTGACACGAATGAATGGGCCAAAGGCCGTTTGACACGAATGAATGGGCCAAAGGCCGTTTGACACGAATGAATGGGCCAAAGGCCGTTTGACATGAAAGAATGGGCCAAAGGCCGTTTGACATGAACGAATGGGCCAAAGGCCGTTTGACACGAATGAATGGGCCAAAGGCCGTTTGACACGAATGAATGGGCCAAAGGCCGTTTGACACGAATGAATGGGCCAAAGGCCGTTTGACACGAATGAATGGGCCAAAGGCCGTTTGACACGAATGAATGGGCCAAAGGCCGTTTGACACGAATGAATGGGCCAAAGGCCGTTTGACACGAATGAATGGGCCAAAGGCCGTTTGACACGAATGAATGGGCCAAAGGCCGTTTGACATGAAAGAATGGGCCAAAGGCCGTTTGACATGAACGAATGGGCCAAAGGCCGTTTGACACGAATGAATGGGCCAAAGGCCGTTTGACACGAATGAATGGGCCAAAGGCCGTTTGACACGAATGAATGGGCCAAAGGCCGTTTGACACGAATGAATGGGCCAAAGGCCGTTTGACACGAATGAATGGGCCAAAGGCCGTTTGACACGAATGAATGGGCCAAAGGCCGTTTGACACGAATGAATGGGCCAAAGGCCGTTTGACACGAATGAATGGGCCAAAGGCCGTTTGACATGAAAGAATGGGCCAAAGGCCGTTTGACATGAACGAATGGGCCAAAGGCCGTTTGACACGAATGAATGGGCCAAAGGCCGTTTGACACGAATGAATGGGCCAAAGGCCGTTTGACACGAATGAATGGGCCAAAGGCCGTTTGACACGAATGAATGGGCCAAAGGCCGTTTGACACGAATGAATGGGCCAAAGGCCGTTTGACACGAATGAATGGGCCAAAGGCCGTTTGACACGAATGAATGGGCCAAAGGCCGTTTGACACGAATGAATGGGCCAAAGGCCGTTTGACATGAAAGAATGGGCCAAAGGCCGTTTGACATGAACGAATGGGCCAAAGGCCGTTTGACACGAATGAATGGGCCAAAGGCCGTTTGACACGAATGAATGGGCCAAAGGCCGTTTGACACGAATGAATGGGCCAAAGGCCGTTTGACACGAATGAATGGGCCAAAGGCCGTTTGACACGAATGAATGGGCCAAAGGCCGTTTGACACGAATGAATGGGCCAAAGGCCGTTTGACACGAATGAATGGGCCAAAGGCCGTTTGACACGAATGAATGGGCCAAAGGCCGTTTGACATGAAAGAATGGGCCAAAGGCCGTTTGACATGAACGAATGGGCCAAAGGCCGTTTGACACGAATGAATGGGCCAAAGGCCGTTTGACACGAATGAATGGGCCAAAGGCCGTTTGACACGAATGAATGGGCCAAAGGCCGTTTGACACGAATGAATGGGCCAAAGGCCGTTTGACACGAATGAATGGGCCAAAGGCCGTTTGACACGAATGAATGGGCCAAAGGCCGTTTGACACGAATGAATGGGCCAAAGGCCGTTTGACACGAATGAATGGGCCAAAGGCCGTTTGACATGAAAGAATGGGCCAAAGGCCGTTTGACATGAACGAATGGGCCAAAGGCCGTTTGACACGAATGAATGGGCCAAAGGCCGTTTGACACGAATGAATGGGCCAAAGGCCGTTTGACACGAATGAATGGGCCAAAGGCCGTTTGACACGAATGAATGGGCCAAAGGCCGTTTGACACGAATGAATGGGCCAAAGGCCGTTTGACACGAATGAATGGGCCAAAGGCCGTTTGACACGAATGAATGGGCCAAAGGCCGTTTGACACGAATGAATGGGCCAAAGGCCGTTTGACATGAAAGAATGGGCCAAAGGCCGTTTGACATGAACGAATGGGCCAAAGGCCGTTTGACACGAATGAATGGGCCAAAGGCCGTTTGACACGAATGAATGGGCCAAAGGCCGTTTGACACGAATGAATGGGCCAAAGGCCGTTTGACACGAATGAATGGGCCAAAGGCCGTTTGACACGAATGAATGGGCCAAAGGCCGTTTGACACGAATGAATGGGCCAAAGGCCGTTTGACACGAATGAATGGGCCAAAGGCCGTTTGACACGAATGAATGGGCCAAAGGCCGTTTGACATGAAAGAATGGGCCAAAGGCCGTTTGACATGAACGAATGGGCCAAAGGCCGTTTGACACGAATGAATGGGCCAAAGGCCGTTTGACACGAATGAATGGGCCAAAGGCCGTTTGACACGAATGAATGGGCCAAAGGCCGTTTGACACGAATGAATGGGCCAAAGGCCGTTTGACACGAATGAATGGGCCAAAGGCCGTTTGACACGAATGAATGGGCCAAAGGCCGTTTGACACGAATGAATGGGCCAAAGGCCGTTTGACACGAATGAATGGGCCAAAGGCCGTTTGACATGAAAGAATGGGCCAAAGGCCGTTTGACATGAACGAATGGGCCAAAGGCCGTTTGACACGAATGAATGGGCCAAAGGCCGTTTGACACGAATGAATGGGCCAAAGGCCGTTTGACACGAATGAATGGGCCAAAGGCCGTTTGACACGAATGAATGGGCCAAAGGCCGTTTGACACGAATGAATGGGCCAAAGGCCGTTTGACACGAATGAATGGGCCAAAGGCCGTTTGACACGAATGAATGGGCCAAAGGCCGTTTGACACGAATGAATGGGCCAAAGGCCGTTTGACATGAAAGAATGGGCCAAAGGCCGTTTGACATGAACGAATGGGCCAAAGGCCGTTTGACACGAATGAATGGGCCAAAGGCCGTTTGACACGAATGAATGGGCCAAAGGCCGTTTGACACGAATGAATGGGCCAAAGGCCGTTTGACACGAATGAATGGGCCAAAGGCCGTTTGACACGAATGAATGGGCCAAAGGCCGTTTGACACGAATGAATGGGCCAAAGGCCGTTTGACACGAATGAATGGGCCAAAGGCCGTTTGACACGAATGAATGGGCCAAAGGCCGTTTGACATGAAAGAATGGGCCAAAGGCCGTTTGACATGAACGAATGGGCCAAAGGCCGTTTGACACGAATGAATGGGCCAAAGGCCGTTTGACACGAATGAATGGGCCAAAGGCCGTTTGACACGAATGAATGGGCCAAAGGCCGTTTGACACGAATGAATGGGCCAAAGGCCGTTTGACACGAATGAATGGGCCAAAGGCCGTTTGACACGAATGAATGGGCCAAAGGCCGTTTGACACGAATGAATGGGCCAAAGGCCGTTTGACACGAATGAATGGGCCAAAGGCCGTTTGACATGAAAGAATGGGCCAAAGGCCGTTTGACATGAACGAATGGGCCAAAGGCCGTTTGACACGAATGAATGGGCCAAAGGCCGTTTGACACGAATGAATGGGCCAAAGGCCGTTTGACACGAATGAATGGGCCAAAGGCCGTTTGACACGAATGAATGGGCCAAAGGCCGTTTGACACGAATGAATGGGCCAAAGGCCGTTTGACACGAATGAATGGGCCAAAGGCCGTTTGACACGAATGAATGGGCCAAAGGCCGTTTGACACGAATGAATGGGCCAAAGGCCGTTTGACATGAAAGAATGGGCCAAAGGCCGTTTGACATGAACGAATGGGCCAAAGGCCGTTTGACACGAATGAATGGGCCAAAGGCCGTTTGACACGAATGAATGGGCCAAAGGCCGTTTGACACGAATGAATGGGCCAAAGGCCGTTTGACACGAATGAATGGGCCAAAGGCCGTTTGACACGAATGAATGGGCCAAAGGCCGTTTGACACGAATGAATGGGCCAAAGGCCGTTTGACACGAATGAATGGGCCAAAGGCCGTTTGACACGAATGAATGGGCCAAAGGCCGTTTGACATGAAAGAATGGGCCAAAGGCCGTTTGACATGAACGAATGGGCCAAAGGCCGTTTGACACGAATGAATGGGCCAAAGGCCGTTTGACACGAATGAATGGGCCAAAGGCCGTTTGACACGAATGAATGGGCCAAAGGCCGTTTGACACGAATGAATGGGCCAAAGGCCGTTTGACACGAATGAATGGGCCAAAGGCCGTTTGACACGAATGAATGGGCCAAAGGCCGTTTGACACGAATGAATGGGCCAAAGGCCGTTTGACACGAATGAATGGGCCAAAGGCCGTTTGACATGAAAGAATGGGCCAAAGGCCGTTTGACATGAACGAATGGGCCAAAGGCCGTTTGACACGAATGAATGGGCCAAAGGCCGTTTGACACGAATGAATGGGCCAAAGGCCGTTTGACACGAATGAATGGGCCAAAGGCCGTTTGACACGAATGAATGGGCCAAAGGCCGTTTGACACGAATGAATGGGCCAAAGGCCGTTTGACACGAATGAATGGGCCAAAGGCCGTTTGACACGAATGAATGGGCCAAAGGCCGTTTGACACGAATGAATGGGCCAAAGGCCGTTTGACATGAAAGAATGGGCCAAAGGCCGTTTGACATGAACGAATGGGCCAAAGGCCGTTTGACACGAATGAATGGGCCAAAGGCCGTTTGACACGAATGAATGGGCCAAAGGCCGTTTGACACGAATGAATGGGCCAAAGGCCGTTTGACACGAATGAATGGGCCAAAGGCCGTTTGACACGAATGAATGGGCCAAAGGCCGTTTGACACGAATGAATGGGCCAAAGGCCGTTTGACACGAATGAATGGGCCAAAGGCCGTTTGACACGAATGAATGGGCCAAAGGCCGTTTGACATGAAAGAATGGGCCAAAGGCCGTTTGACATGAACGAATGGGCCAAAGGCCGTTTGACACGAATGAATGGGCCAAAGGCCGTTTGACACGAATGAATGGGCCAAAGGCCGTTTGACACGAATGAATGGGCCAAAGGCCGTTTGACACGAATGAATGGGCCAAAGGCCGTTTGACACGAATGAATGGGCCAAAGGCCGTTTGACACGAATGAATGGGCCAGAAGCAAATCAAACTCCCCAAGTGCACCTAACATCTCCCATTCTCGAATGGCTATACTAGCTATGTCACCAACAGATTTCCTGCTAAAGGGCATCGGCCACTACATTAGCCTTCCCCGGATGATAATGTAATTCAAAGTCATAATCCTCAATAAACTCCATCTACCTCAAGTTCAAGTCTTTCTGTGTAAACAGATATTTCAGACTCTTATGATCCGAGAATACCTCGAACCTCTCACCATAAAGATAATGCCTCCAAATCTTCAAGGCAAAGATCACAGCTGCTAACTCAAGATCATGCGTAGGGTAATTCTTCTCGTGTATTTTCAACTAACATGAGCCATAGGCAACCACTTTCCCCTCTCGCATCAACACACAACCCAGACCCTCTCGTGAGACGTCACAATAGACTGCATAACCTAACCCTCTCTCCAGAATAATTAAGACCGGAGCAGTGGTCAGTCTAACTTTCAACTCCTGGAACGACTTTTCACAAGTCTCACTCCATACAAATTTGACTCCCTTCCGAGTCAATCTAGTTAACGGTGAAGCTAACCTGGAGAAATCCTTCACAAACCGGCAGTAATACCCAGCTAATCCCAGAAAACTGCGGCTCTCAAACACATTCTTAGGCTGTGTCCAATCTTGCACTGCCTCCGTCTTGGATGTATCAACAGACACCCCTTCCCTAGAAAATACATGGCCTAAGAACTTCACCTCTTCTAGCCAGAACTCACACTTCCCAAACTTAGCATAAAGCTGATGGGCTCTAAGTAATTCAAGCACCACTCTCAAGTATTCCTCGTGCTCTTCCTCTGAAGGTGAATAGATAAGGATGTCGTCCACGAAGACGACTACAAAACGATCTAAAAATTCTCGGAATATCCGGTTCATCAAATCCATAAATACTGCCGGTGCATTGGTGAGCCCAAATGGCATCACCAAAAACTCATAGTGGCCATACCGCGTACGGAATGCCGTCTTCGGAATATCCTCCTCCCTGACTCTCAACTGATGATAACCCGATCTCAAGTCTATCTTCGAGAAACAATGGGAGCCCTTCAACTGATCGAACAGATCATCTATACGAGGCATAGGGTACTTATTCTTAACCGTAGCCCAATTCAATTTCTGGTAATCTATACAAAGTCTCAAAGCACCACCTTTCTTTTTAACAAAGAGGGCCGGTGCTCCCCAAGGCGAAACACTAGGACGTATATAGCCCTTATCTAGCAACTCCTCGAGTTGGATCTTCAACTCAACTAACTCAGCTGGAGCAAAACGATAAGGTGCCATAGAAATCGGTGCCGTGCCGGGCACTAAGTCAATAGAGAACTCAATCTCTCTGTGAGGTGGCAAACCAACAAGGTCCTCGGGAAAGACATCCGAATAGTCACAAACCACTCTTGGCAACACAGTCTGGGTCTCATTACACTCACCACTTTCAAAGCTAGCAAGTAGACCACTAAGCTCACTCCGTCCTCGCGGAACATACCCCGGTGGCAAAACACTACCAACACGGTCCCCCAGAAAATGAAAACACTCACCATTCACAATACAACAGGTGACCCTCTGGCGGTAGCAATCAATAACTGCCCAGTATGACGATAACCGAGGTTCCATACCTAAAAATAACATTCCAAAGCGCTCATGTGGGCATAGACTATAAATAGCGAAACGGAAGTCTATGATCGGCGACCTCCTATATCACAACCCCTGCACCTGTTTTAAGATAATTCACCCTCAGCAGGTGACACTACACAAATAGGAGATATGCTAACTGTGCTAACTCCAACTCCAAAACAGATGCAAAGTGCCAAGCAGACACAAAGATGAGATGCCCGTATCAATTCAAAACACCTTAAGCAACCGAGTTACAAAACAAGAAGACCTCTTCACAACTGATGCTAGCCGGCCAAAAGATCCTGCGTCGGGTACAGCGTACACTGCGCTCAGAAGACCTTTGATCAACACCTGCCAACCCCTAGAGTAAAGAATTGCTGCCACCGACTGGGGAACGATGAACCCCCTGATTGGCCCTTCGAGGCCTGACCCCACTGAGCTGGCTGCTGACCCTGAATCTGCCTCAAACCAGATGCGTACTCAGGATGTGCACCTCAACTGCGGCGAATACGCCTTTCAAATGCGCTGGCTGAGCCACAACTGATTAACACGAGAGTGGCCTGGCCTTTCTACCCTGACTCTGGCCTGAGATCGAGCCGCAGATGATGCTGCTCTCTGCACTCCTCCCCTTTGAGGACAAACTGGAGACTTGTGGCCCAGCTGGCCACACTTGAAACAGGTAATGTCTCCCTGACTACCTTTCCCTGAACTAGCACTCGGCACAGGAAAAGTTGATCCAGAAAAGCTACCCTGAGACTGCTGAGGATTAAAACCCTTCTGTCTCCTACCATCACTCTGACCATCCTGACTCCTCTTGGAGCCGTTCTGTCCTTCCTCCTCCTCCTGCATCATGATTTCCATGTGGGCTGCAGCATCAACCATACGCCCATAATCCCGAATCATAGTTCCCCCAACTCTCAGCTTGAGGCCACGCCTCAACTTCTTCTCAAACTCAATACAAAACTCAATACAACGGCGTTCCTCAGACGCCACCAACTCAGGTGAATCTAGTCAAAGGCGAAGCTAATCTGGAGAAATCTTTCACAAACCGACGATAATACTAGAACTGGTCTCTCAGCTTCTCCCTGACTGCTGGAGATAAGAACTTCTCCTGGAAAGCATTTACAAAAGCCTCCCACGTACCTCCTATACGACCCTTTGTGAACTTCCACCACTGACCCGCATCCCCCTTCAGCTGGAACGATGCTAAGGTCACTTTCAACCCCTTGTCTTCGTTGTCTGTTCGAGCCATTCATCTGCCTTAAGTGGCTCTTTAGGATCACCCACAAATTCATCCGGGTTAGACCGGAAGAACTCCCTCTTCAGAAAAGAAGGTCTTGCATCCGCAACAACAACCTGGGCTGGATTCTCAGCTCTGAGAATGCCTATTGACTCCCTGAATGCCCCTGCTATCTCTCGGGCTAGAGCGCCCATAGTCTGCTGGCCTACTGGCTCGGCCACATTGGCCTGGCCAATTCCCTCCTGAACTGTCGAAATCTCCTCTGGCACAGGCACCTCTTGCCTACCCGGCCTACCACGCCTACCGAGTCCTCGTCCTCGTCCTGACATCCTAATAGAGGAAACAGAGACGTTAGCACATTAATAAATGTGCCGAAGCTAAACACTCGTGTCCTAATGCATTGGACAACAATAATTCATTCCACGTAAGCACATAATCACATAAGCACCTACGAATTTCATTCCTGGATGATGATAGTCCCGAAGCGTTACTATAGTTCCGGTTGGAAGCAGCATTGATCAAGTGCCTTTCCAACAAGACTACTAGAAACTCAAGGGTCCAATCAACATCCTAGGAACTACATTCCATACCCACATAGTCACATAAACATATTATCATGTAAGCATATAACATTACACTAAGTCTCTACCAAATGAGACGAACCCATTGTGATACTAATCACTTCCCACGTACCCAAAGTATTCAAACCCGGTACGCTTTGATACCAAGTTGTAACGCCCTCAAAATAAACCCATTATATGTATATCATTGACATGCAATATTTAAAGGAAACAATTCATTAATTCATTCATCAGAGTATTACTAAATAAAAGCATTACATGTAACATCAAATTAAATGCCCTACGGCTAACATCTTTCCAAGCCAACACTTGGACACAAAAATATGAGTTCTAACTCAAATACAAATAAAGACCTAGGCTTGAATGTTTATCAAATAAAAACAAATAACTAAAGATAGTCTTCAAAATCCAAAAGTCAAATCCTTCCAAGCTAAGTGGTAACTTATCACCTGAACCTGAAAATGATGTTCCCATAAAGGGTGAGCCACAGCCCAGTAGAAAAATACTAAACCAAATATAAGCAATGAATAAAGCGATAGCATTCAATAGATGATTAACCTAGATAATCAATTATATCATTAAACTGTCTCATGACACTAATGTCTAAGACACGTTTTACTTTTCAACTTTATCAATATGGCTCAGAGCCTGACCAAATCCTTGAGAGGATAAGCAGCCTCG
>NW_021026723.1:85468-96425 GCF_004153795.1 Camellia sinensis | reverse complement strand
CCCAACATATCAAAATACCAAAACTTAGAACAAAACTTATAAGATGGAGTAGGAAATCCCTACCTTGAAGTGAGGAACTCAAATGGAGATGATGACCAAAGACCAACGTTCTCCAAATCCCAAGTTTCTCAGATTAAAACGAAGCCCTCAACCCACTCTAACTTTTTAATAAAGGACCAAGGTTAGATACTCACCCTAGGTAGATCAATTCTTGGAGAGAAGACAAGCTTAGAGAGAGAGAGAGAGACAGAAAAACTCTCAAGGGGCGGTTTTTTTAAAGTTAAGAAAGAAAAAGTAGGTCAAAAAGTGATCCAAAAAGTGAAATCTCAGACTGATGTAGTCGACTCCCCGCTTGAGCGTCCAAACTCCCGCTCGAGCGTCGAATATGCACTCCCAGTACTTTTGCAGAACTAGGTCCCCGCTCGAGCTTCTAACTCCCCGCTCGAGCGGCACTCACACACTTACGCTCGAGCGTCCAATCCCATGCTCGAGTGTCCAACACTGTACAGGAAAAACTGGATGGGTGATAATCCCGCTCGAGCACCAAATCCCCCGCTCGAGCGAACAAACAACAAAAGAATCCTCGCTCGAGCGTCAAACTTCACGCTCGAGCAGACAGATCAAAATCTGGGCAGCTAGTTTTGGCATCTAAACTCAACCGACCTATAACAGACCCGCCCAACACATCCTATAACTCAAAATACAAAGAGATTAAAGGACAACAACAACCAATATATAATGGCAGGATCCACGGAACCGAAGTCCGGATACAATAATCTAAAGGGAAAAGACTGGGGTCGCTATACCACCCATCCTGAGAGTACCCTCCAGAGGCCCAGCCTCCGTGCTAAACCACTAGTCAAAACTACCGCTAGGTAACCATCATGATCCAAACCCCGACACCACTACAAGTCGCTGACAAGGCTTTCAAGGATTCACTCTTCTAACTATCCAGTAGAGTAAAGGTTCTCGCCCTCCTCACTATTAATCCACATCTCTATCCGCAAACACCATACCACCGTGACTCGATCCAGGGGTCACTCTCTAACCACGGGCTATATGCCCAATTAACCCTTCTGATAACATCCTCTGACCCGACCAGTGCTAAGGTACGAACCTATCACATTCGATCCAAATAAAGAAATTTGGAAACGTAGGGAAACACTCATTATACTACTGCCCGAGGTATAGTACCAGCTACCCACAACACATCGTTCCCGATACAACAATCACAACCTTATATAGGGACTAACATCCCCTCGCTTAAAACGGCCATTCAGTACACTTGCAATCTCGGTAACGTTACTCACCACGAAGGTACAAGTCCAACCTTAACAAAATTATGCGCTATGCCCCCAAAGGACACCATATTAAATACGTGTTACATCTAGTACTAATCGCACCCTTCACATCCTCTCGAGTTCACCCGACAGTAAATCTAAATCTATACTACGCACAAAATCTTAAATGGGTAATACCCATGAAATTCCACACACTCAGCAAGTAAAACAGTTCTCGCTCCAATATTGCCTTGGCTAGGACACGCACCCCTCGGTGGTTCTTTCAAATTTTGAAAACAGGGCTCCTCAGCCCTCATCTTTCCCAAATCAAGTCACATGCCTAATACCAACAATTTTTTTTTTTTTTTTTACAGCAACTTTATGCATTAATAAAACTTCAGAGCTATAACATGCTCCGATTTACCCATTCCAGGGAAATTAACAAACAAAGCACATATGTATATATATGGATAAACAAACAGTTTAGATGTTTCAACATTCCCAAAACACATTGGTTACACAACGGAACCCAATGATCACAAAACAATAATCCACTGATTACAAAACGGATTAGTCAAAACAAAACCAACCCCTCGGTATTACCACCACTGCCATCCCTCGCTGGACTGCCAAAATTGGTCATCTCCAAACACAAGACAACCTACGAGTTTACTAACCATGGACAAGAACTACTGACGTGCCCCCTCTGTCCACACCTGGAACAACTACAAACTTTCCTAACTGGGGCTTGGGAACTCGACTCTACTGAGGCCCTCGCAATCTGGCCTGCTAGTCCCCCAAAACGATACTGTTCCTGCCCAGTCGAATGAAACTGAGCCTGGCTAGGTTGTAAAACCCCTAAAGAAGCCCCCGGCTGAGTACAGAAACGTCGAATATGACCCGGCTGATTACACGTCCAACAAGTAGGTGGTGCCTGAGCACGAGACTGGTTCAGAATCTGGGCTGATGAAGACCCCAACAACTGCCTCCCCACTGAGCATTTGATCGGCCCAAAACCCGGCTGGTTAGATGACCCTAGTGGTATGACTACTGGTTGAACTGCTAACCCTGCCCCCTTCCTCCGTGGGCAACCCGAAACCTTGTGGCCCGGTAGACCACATTTGAAACAATAGACACCCCTCTGCTTACGTTCTCCCGAATCCAAATCCGACATTGGAAGGGTAGTTCTAGCCTGACCTCCCTGTTGCGGGTTTAAACCCCTCTGCCTTTTAAAAGGCCTATCAACACCCTGAGTCATGGGAGTTGTCGAGATGGCTCCCTCCCCACTCTACCCCATTGCTAGCACCGCAATCTCTACATGGGCAGCTGCCTCAACAAGCACACTATATCTTTTATGCCAAGACCCTGCTATCCTTACACAGATGTCGTCACGCAACTTACTCTCAAACTCGAAACAGCGCGAGTCCTCCGTCTCCACCAATTCTGGAGCAAACCTCGATAGGTTAGCGAACCATCTTTCGAACCGCACCAAAGGTGTAGTACCTTGGCGTAACTCCACAAACTGTTTCCGCAACTCTTCCCGAGCGGAAGGAGGGAAATCGCAACTTCCTTGCCTAGTCATCCTAATAAAAGTAACAGAGACTCGTTAGCACACTCACAAATGTGCCGAAGCTATAACACTCGCATCCTAATACATGGACAACTGTAATTCACTCCATGTAAGCACATAAACACATAAGCACTTACGAATTTCATTTCCGGATAATGATAGTCCCGAGGCGTTACTAGAGCTCCGGTTAGAAACAGCATTGATCAAGTGCCTTTCCAACAAGACTCACAGAAACCCAAGGATCCAACCAACATCCAAGAAACTACATTCCATACCCAAATAATCACATAAACATGTTATCACAAAAGTACGTAACATTACGCCTAAGTCTCTAACAAGCGAGACAAACCCATTGTGATACTAATCACTTCCCACGTACCCAAAGTATTCGAACCCGGTATGCTCTGATACCAAGTTGTAACGCCCTCAAAAAAAATAACATTAAACCCTCAATATAAACATACATTTATATACAAAAGATCCACATTTCCTCAATTCATCAGGAGTACTTCATTACAGAGATTACACGTTAACAACAAAAGTGAATGCCCTATGGGCTTACAGCTTTCCAAGTTATAACACTTGGTTACAAAGAAAGTATTGACTCGGTTACACTTAAGCCCTTGGCATTGAATTTACACGTTAATACATCAAAAGAAATAAGAGAACAAAAAGTCTGTCCGCTCTAGCCTCCCAAGCTATTGTCCTTGGAGGTGGCATGCTACCTGTACCTGAAATGAGTTCCCATAATAGGGTGAGCCACAGCCTAGTAGAAATATACTAACCAACTATGAACAATGACTAAGAGATTAGCAACTGGTAGATGGTCAACACTTACACTTCCATTTACATCTTATTAAAATTCCAGGACAGTCAAGTTTATGTACAATTCACTTTCCAGTTTCTTATTCAACTTTGGAGTTAGAAAACAAGGTTCAGTATTCTGGCCCAAAACATTTGATGAGATTATAGTTCATCCACTAGGACATTTTTGAAATTCAAGGGGAATACACTTTTGGTGTTGTACCAATAACACATAAACTACTCCATACTTCACAAACGATGATGACATACATTTTAGTGTTATATCAAATCAAAACAAACCTTTCAATAAATAAGCATATAGCTATATCACTGCCATAACAGATAAGCATGTGAGCTATATAACATTCCAATAGATAAGCATATGATAGCTATATCGCACCACAAACAGATAAGCATATGAGCTTATCAACATTTTCAATAGATAAGCATATGAGCTGTATCTACACTTCACTAGACAAGCATATGAGTTGTATCTACGCTTTACTAGACAAGCATATGAGTTGTATCTACGCTTTACTAGACAAGCATATGAGTTGTATCTACGGAGTTCATCCCCCATCTCCTCCCAATCCTATCCGGTTTAGAGGTACATCCCCCATCTTCCCCTAAACCGTGGAGTACATCACCCATCTCCTCTCGTACACAAGTAATGCATATAAACACAGAATCACATACGCAATCAATCAATACATAAAGTTAATGTATTCTATCAACTGTCATACTCTATGACACATCCAATTGATTAGTTTTGGTTTGCCTAATCATCATGCATTGTCTACAACAATCAACACTACCCTCCACCGGTAGCCCAAAGAAATTATTTTTAAGCAGAAAATAAATGCATAAATGGATAATATATCAACATTTCAACTAGATGAGCGATAAAAGATCCGACTACACTCTTTAGTCCCATACATTCCCAATTTCAACATTCTCAATTCAATTCCTCATTTTCTTCAATTAATTATGTGCATTGATTAATTAATCCAATTAGGGCAAATTACCATAATTCACAAAACAACCCTAAGGTTCCACTTCCATCAATGTCCCAACATTAATCTCATTTCTCTATGCCTAACATGCATACAGGTTTATATATTTAAAACCCCGACTTTTGTAAAATTACACAAAGGCCCAAACTTTCTCAAAATTACCCAACAACCCCCAACATATCAAAATGCTAAAATTCAAAGACAAAGCTCATAAGATGGAGTAGGTTATCCCTACCTCGAATGATGGGACCCAAACGAAGGAGCTGAAGAAACGGAAATGCTCCAAATCCCAAAATTTTCAGATTAGAAGATAGCCCTCGACGATCAACACAACTTTTGTAAAGGCCCAAGGTGAGAAAACAACTCTTACTAGATCAATCCTAAGAGAGAAGTTAGGGTTTTAGTGAGAGGAGCTCTCAAAATAGCTTTTTGGAAAAGTAAGAGAGAGAAAGGATGTTGAAAAGTGAACAAAAAGGTCGGATCTCGGCTTTATATAAAAGTCGCCCCGCTCGAGCGTCTAATTCCCCGCTCGAGCGTCACTCACAGATCCCCGCTCGAGCGTCCAATCCCCCGCTCGAGCGGCGGATGCACGCTCCCAAAACTTTTACAGACATGGTTTCCGCTCGAGCATCAAACTCCCCGCTCGAGCATCAGACACAAACTCCCGCTCGAGCATCCAATCCCCCGCTCGAGCGTCTCCCACTGCAGACAAAATACTGGATGGGTGATTTCCCCGCTCGAGCGCCAACACCCCCGCTCAAGCGGACAAGCACCAACAGAGTCCCGCTCGAGCGTCAAAAGCACCGCTCGAGCGGAGAGACCAAAAACTGGGCAAAGATTTTACGTTTTAAAACACAACCAACTTATTCCCAACTTGCCCAACACAACCCAAAGCTCGAACACAAAGAGAAAGGGATAGAAAGAGGATAAGACAACAGCACCCTCACGAAACCGAATCCGGATTACAGTTAAGCACGAAAGGGAAAACCGGGATCGCTATATAAATTGAATAAAAAAGGAAGTTGAACAAAAATAAAAATGGAAGTTGCATAAAATTAACAATGGATGTTCATGCAAAAAACCACTATACCTGAACGATTTGTTTGCAAATTAAATAAAAAAGGAAGTTGCATAGAAAAGGAAATTGAATAAAAATAAAAAGGGAAGTTGCTTAAAATTAAAAATGTAAGTTCATTCAAGAAATCGCTATACCTTAACGATCTATTTGAAAATTACATAAAAAAAGAAGTTGAATCGAAAAGTAAATTGAATAAAAAAGGAAGTTGAACAAAAATAAAAATGGAAGTTGCATAAAATATACAATGGAATTTCACGAAAAAAACCACTATACCTTAACGATTTATTTGCAAATTAAATAAAAAAGGAAGTTGTATAGAAAAGAAAATTAAAAAAAAAAATGAAAGTTGCATAAAAAAAAAAAAAGTGGAAGCTGCATAAAATTAAAAATGGAAGTTCATTCAAAAAACCACTATACCTTAACGATTTATTTAGAAATTAAATAAAAAAGGAAATTGTATAGAAAAGGAAATTGAATAAAAATTGAAGTTGAATAAAAATAAAAATAGAGGTTGCATAAAATTAAAAATGAAAGTTTATTCAACAAACCACTATATCCTAGAGATTTATTTGGAAGTTGAATAAAAAATGAAGTTAAATAGAAAAGAAAATTGAATAAAAACGAAAGTTGAACAAAAATAAAAATGAAAGTTGCTTAAAATTAACAATGAAAATTCATTCAAAAAACCATTATACCTTAACGATCTATTTGGAAATTATATAAAAAAGGAAGTAGAATAGAAAAGGAAATTGAATAAAAATGGAAGTTGATTAAAAATGAATGTGAAAGTTGCATAAAATTAAAAATGGAAGTTCATTCAAAAAACCACTATTCCTTAACGATTTATTTGGAAATTAAATAAAAAAGGAAATTGAATAAAAAAATGGAAGTTAAATAAAAATAAAAATACACGTTGCATAAAATTAAAAATGAAAATTCATTCAAGAAATCACTATACCTTAACGATATATTTGGAAAATAAATAAAAAAGGAAGTTGAACATAAAAGGAAATTGAATAAAAATGGAAGTTCATTCAAGAAACCACTATACCTTAACGATCTATTTGGAAATAAAATAGAAAATGAAGTTGAATAGAAGAGGAAATTGAATAAAAATGGAAATTCATTCAAGAAACCACTATATCTTAACGATCTATTTGGATGTTAAATAAAAAAGGAAGTTGAATAGAAAAAGAAATTGAAAAAAAATGGAAGTTGCATAAAAAAAAAGTGAAAGTTGCATAAAATTAAAAATGGAAGTTCATTCAAAAAACCACTATACCTTAACGATTTATTTGGAAATTAAATAAAAAAGGAAGCTGTATAGAAAAGTAAATTGAAAAAAAAAAAGGAAGTTGAATAAAAATAAAAACGGAAGTTGCATAAAATTAAAAATGAAAGTTCATTCAAGAAATCACTATACCTTAACTATCTATTTGGAAATTAAATAAAAAAGGAATTTAAAAAGAAAAGGAAATTGAATAAAAATGGAAGTTGAATAAAAATAAAAGTGGAAGTTCATTCAAGAAACCACTATACCTTAAAGATCTATTTGGAAATCAAATAAAAAAGGAAGTTAAATAGAAAAGGAAATTGAATGAAAATGGAAGTTGAGTAAAAATAAAAATGGTAGTTCATTAAAGAAACCACTATACACTAATGATCTATTCGAAAATTAAATAAAAAATGAAGTTGAATAGAAAAGGAAATTGAATAAAAATAGAAGTTCATTCAAAAAACCACTATACCTTAACGATTTATTTGGAAATTAAATAAAAGAGGAAATTATATAGAAACGTAAATTGAAAAAAATGCAATTTGCATAAAAAAAAAGTGGAAGTTGCATAAAATTAAAAATGGAAGTTCATTCAAAAAATGACTATACCTTAACGATTTATTTGCAAATTAAATAAAAAAGGAAGTTGAATTGAAAAGGAAATTGAATAAAATTGGAAGTTGAACAAAAATAAAAACGAAAGTTGCATAAAATTAAAAATGAAAGTTCATTCAAGAAACCACTATACCTTAACGATCTATTTGAAAACTAAATAAAAAAGGAAGTTGAATTGAAAAGTAAATTGAATAAAAAAGGAAGTTGAACATAAATAAAAATGGAAGTTGCATAAAATTAAGAATGGAAGTTCATGCAAATTAAATAAAAAAGGAAGTTGCATAGAAAAGGAAATTGAATAAAAATGAAAGTTGAATAAAATAAAAAGAGAAGTTGCTTAAAATTAAAAATGGAAGTTCATTCAAGAAATCGCTATACCTTAACGTTCTATTTGGAAAGTAAATAAAAAAGGAAGTTGAATCGAAAAGAAAATTGAATAAAAATGGAAGTTGACCAAAAATAAAAATGGAAGTTGCATAAAATTAACATTGGAAGTTCATTCAAGAAACCACTATACCATAACAATCTATTTAGAAATTAAATAAAAAAAAATGATGTTAAATAGAAATGGAAATTGAACAAAAATGGAAGTTGCATAAAATTAAAAATGTGAGTTCATTAAAGAAACCACTATATCTTAACGATTTATTTGGAGGTTAAATAAAAAATGAAGGGAAATAAAAATGGAAGTTGAATAAAAATAAAAATTGAAGATGAATAAATTAAAAATGGCAGTTCATTCAATCAACCACTATTTATTAACAATCTATTTGAAAATTAAATAAAAAATGAAGTTGAATAGAAAAGGAAATTGAAAAAAAAATGGAAGATGAATAAAAATAAAAATGAAAGTTGCATAAAATTAACAATGGAAGTTCATTCAAGAAACAATTATACCTTAACGATCTACTTGGAAATTAAATAAAAAATTAAGTTGAATAGAAAATGAAATTGAATAACAATGGAAGTTGAATAAAAATAAAAGTGGGAGTTCCATTAAATTAAAAATGGAAGTTCATTCAAAAAACAACTATTCGTTAACGATTTATTTAGAAATTAAATAAAAAAGGAAGTTGCATAGAAAAGGAAATTGAATAAAAATGAAAGTTGAACAAAAATAAAAAGAGAAGTTGCTTAAAATTAAAAATGGAAGTTCATTCAAGAAATCACTATACCTTAACGATCTATTTGAAAATTAAATAAAAAAGCACGTTGAATCGAAAAGGAAATTGAATAAAAAAGGAAGTTGAATAAAAATAAAAATGGAAGTTGCCTAAAACTAACAATGGAAGTTCATTCAAGAAACCACTATACCATAACAATCTATTTAGAAATTAAATAAAAAAAGGATGACGAATAGAAAAGGAAATTGAACAAAAAAGGAAGTTGCATAAAATTAAAAATGTGAGTTCATTCAAGAAACCACTATATCTTAACGATTTATTTGGAGGTTAAATAAAAAAGGAAGGGAAATAGAAAAGGAAATTGAATAAAAATGGAAGTTGAACAAAAATAAAAATTGAAGACGCATCAATTAAAAATGCCCGTTCATTCAACTAACCACTATTTATTAACGATCTATTTGAAAATTAACTAAAAAATTAAATTTAATAGAAAAGAAAATTGAAAAAAATGGAAGATGAATAAAAATAAAAATAGAAGTTGCATAAAATTAACAATGGAAGTTCATTCAAGAAACCACTATACCTTAACGATCTATTTGGAAATTAAATAAAAAAGGAAGTTGAACAGAAATAATAATGGAAGTTGCATAACATTAACAATGGAAGTTCATGCAAAAAACCACTATACCTTAACGATTTATTTGCAAATTAAATGAAAAAGGAAGTAGTATAGAAAAGTAAATTGAAAAAAAAAAGGAAGTTGCATAAAAAAAAAAGTGAAAGTTGCATAAAATTAAAAATGGAAGTTAATTAAAAAAACCACTATACCATAATGATTTATTTGCAAATTAAATAAAAAAGGAAATTGAATTGAAAAGGAAATTGAATAAAATTGGAAGTTGAACAAAAATAAAAACGGAAGTTGCATAAAATTAAAAATGAAAGTTCATTCAAAAAACCACTATACCTTAATGATTTATTTGGAAATTAAATAAAAAAGGAAGTTGTACAGAAAAGGAAATTGAAAAAAAAAATGGAAGATGAATAAAAACAAAAATGGAAGTTGTATAAAATTAACAATGGAAATTCATTCAAAAAATCACTATACCTGAATGACCTATTTGGAAATTAAATAAAAAAAGGAAGTTGAATAGAAAAGGAAATTGAATAACAATGGAAGTTGAATAAAAATAAAATGGAAGTTGCATAAAATTAAAAATGGAAGTTCATTCAAAAAACCACTATTTCTTAACGATTTATTTGGATATTAAATAAAAAAGGAAGTTGCATAGAAAAGGAAATTGAATAAAAATGAAAGTTGAATAAAAATAAAAAGAGAAGTTGCTTAAAATTAAAAATGCAAGTTCATTCAAGAAATCGCTACACCTTAACGATCTATTTGAAAATTAAATAAAAAAAGGAAGTTCAATCGAAAAGTAAATTGAATAAAAAAGGAAGTTGAACAAAAATAAAAATGGAAGTTGCATAAAATTAACAATGGAAGTTCATGCAAAAAACCACTATACCTGAACGATTTATTTGGAAATTAAATAAAAAAGAAGTTGCATAGAAAAGGAAATTGAATAAAAATGAAAGTTGAATAAAAATAAAAAGAGAAGTTGCTTAAAATTAAAAATGCAAGTTCATTCAAGAAATCGCTACACCTTAACGATCTATTTGAAAATTAAATAAAAAAAGGAAGTTGAATCGAAAAGAAAATTGAATAAAAATGGAAGTTGACCAAAAATAAAAATGGAAGTTGCATAAAATTAACAATGGAAGTTCATTCAAGAAACCACTATGCCATAACAATCTATTTAGAAATTAAATAAAAAAATGATGTTGAACAGAAAAGGAAATTGAACAAAAATGGAAGTTGCATAAAATTAAAAATGTGAGTTCGTGAAAGAAACCACTATATCTTAACGATTTATTTGGAGGATAAATAAAAAATGAAGGGAAATAAAAATGGAAATTGAATAAAAATAAAAATTGAGGATGAATAAATTAAAAATGGCAGTTGTAGACGCGCCCGCGGAGGGCCCCGTGCTACAGTTTGGACTCGATTTGTGTCACGGTTCTTAATCTGAACCAAAGAGTCCAAATCTGGCAAATCGTTTTGAGAAACAGATTTTTGAAAAAGTAGTGCCAAACATGGACTGCTTTGCCAGATACAGAGTCGCCACCTAAATATTTT
>NW_021026723.1:51837-68389 GCF_004153795.1 Camellia sinensis | reverse complement strand
ATGTTTTGCTTTATCTTGACTTGGTTTTGGAAAGAAATGCCGAGATCTTTTTCACTCATGTAAAGCTTGTTTTGAGAGTGCATTTCATACCCGTCTTTGAGCATTCCTTCTTGTCTTCTTGACATGCATTCAGTAGACTTTGCTATATGATTGTAGGTCTTGGATTCTTGCCTTAAGCCCTACATCCGAAGAGCTATTGTGAGTGGTATTTTTAATAAAGCTATGTTACAATGTTTTGATAAAAGCTCTGCTTTGTTTTGCTTTGGAAATGTATTTGATCAAGCATGAATGATTATCCCTTAGTTTTGTATCAAGTATTATCTTTGTTTTGATGACATTCTTGAAAGGTCCTTTCGTGCTAGGGGACTTTAAGCCTATGTAGCATAGTCCTTCCGTGCTAGGGGACTTTAAGCCTAGGTAGCACCGTCCTTTCGTGCTAGGGGACGTTAAGCCTAAGTAGCACCCTTGTTAAGATATCGGCCACCGACGGACTATGAACGGGTGTGCTCGATGCCGAGGTTATGCTTTTGTTTTGCCCGGAATGTCATCACCCCATGTTTTAAGCCGACGAATGTTAAGTATTCCAAGCAAGTTTTGAAAGATCAAGTTTGATGAACAAGGTTTATCTCATGTTTTGTACAAGCTATGATAAGTATGGTTTTGACAAAGATATATTATGTATTGTTTTGAAAGACCTCGGGAATCATTCATGTAACCCCTTTATTACTTGTACCATTCACTGAGTACCCAAGCTCACCCTCCCTATGTATATGTAGGTAACAAGCAAGAAGTCGGCTACGCCGAGATGTGTGTTTTGCAAGATGTTTTGGATGCATGTTTATGTCGGCAATCCGAAGATTTTATTTCTTAATTTGTATTTCATGTGTTATATTTATGTCGGCTTGAGAAGCCTTTTGCCAAGATGTAATATGTACTTTTGTATTCAAGTTTTAAATGCTATGTAAAGATGTATGCCATTCCATTTGACTTATGCACTGCTCTTATGGACCACTTGTATTTTGAATTATTGCTTCCGCATTTGCAAGCCCCGTATATTATACTCCGATTGTGTGTGAATTTTGGAAGTTGACCTTCGGTAATTACGAATTACTGGCCATCGCGGTACCAAACTACTAGGGGCGGTTTAGGGTCGTGACACTGGAGCTGCCCACATTCACTTTCTTCTTAGCGTTAAACGGAACTCGGTGATTATGATAGTTCTGTCTCTTCCGCTGGCTCTCTCCTGAATTCTGATATCGGTTCAAGTTAGCTTCTGCGAGGATGGCCTTGTCCAATACTCCAGCGTAAGTCGGCATGTTAAGCATGTTAACTCGATTTTATATTGGCCCACGAAGCCCACTTTCAAACTTCCTAGCTTTTCTATATTCATCATTGACCATGTGAGGCGCATATCTCGCCAACTCGGTAAAAGCACAGTCATATTCTGCCACTGTCCTGCTGCCTTGTGTTAGAGTCTGGAACTCTGTAGTCTTGCGGTCTCGAACGCTAAGGGGAAAGTGTTTGTTGTAAAACAACTCCAAAAACCTGGCCCAAGTCAAACCTGGGTTGCTTTTTCGGGTCATCATCCACCATCTTCGTGCATCGTCGTCTAGTGTGAACGCGGCCAATGACACCTTCTGGGCGTCGGTGCTGGGAAAAATCTCAAACAATTTCTCAATTTCCAAGACCCACGCCTCGGCTTTCATCAGCTCTATACCCCCAGAGAATCTCGGCGGTTTCATTTTCTTAAACTCTCGGATCAGGGCTATAGTGCCGTCCCCATATAAAGCTTGCTGTGGAGGCACTTGTGGCGCTGGAGGAGGTGGAGGCGGAACTGCATGTCGGCCGTTTGTCTGCTCGGCCTGGATAGAAGTAGTACTAGCGTCTTGTAGCCTAGGTTGTCTCAACTCATGGACCAAACCTTCGACCAATCTCTCTAATCTGTCCAATCTGTCTTCGGGATGATCTCGGCCAACTGGTGGTCTACCCCTCCTCATGATGCTAAGAGTATGCAAAATGTGACTTTAAAACAAAACGATCGAATAATATGCATGCAAATAACAAATAGTCACGCCGAGATGATGCACATATTGTCAAGTGGCAAGCATTATGATGCAATCCTAACATCAATTCTAAGGGAAATCTTATGCTCTTTAGGACTCAAAGTGTGTGAGTAACGTACTATAATTGGGCTCTGATACCAATCTGTCACGACCCCATTCCGCCCCTAGTAGAATGGTGCCATGATGGCCAGTAATCCGAGATTACCGAAGGCCAACTTCCAAAATTCGCACACAATCAGAGTATAAATATATGGGGCTCACAAGTACAGAAGCAATACATACAAATCAGATTAGTCCATAAGAGCTGTGCAGAAGTCAAATACAATGGCATACATCTTTACATAGCTTTACAATCGCCGAGACTGATGGGAACATCTCGGCTACATGCCTTGGTGAAAGGTGCGGGGTCAACCAAAGGGTTCCAAGATGGCTTCTAAGGCTTAAGGTGACCCTCCGGCTTGGATTAACCTTAGGCTACACACACTCACCAAACAAGAACCAAAGCATGCAAGTAATGCCATGCAAGACAAATCAAGGTTTTGCAAATGCAACATATCAAGACAAAGATCATGAGGACTTAGGTGCAAGCATGAACTAAAGTAAAAAAAAAAAAAATAAAAAAAAAAAAAGCTGAGGCGTCGTTACATCCTTACCCCTCCTAAAGAAGTTTGGTCCCCAAACTTAAGTTACCTTGCTCTACAAAAAACTCTGGATGTCGAGATTTTCACTTTCTTCTCTTTCCCATGGTAGCCTCCTTGCCATAATGCTCATTCCATTCAACTATTACGATCGGTATCGACTTGTTTCTCAACTGGTCTCACTTGTCTGTCAATAATTCTCATCGCTTCTCCTCGTAGCCTAAATCTTCATAACCACAATCCCGCGAGTAATCAATTACAGGCAGTGGATCCCCAAAAATATACTTCCTTAACATTGGAAATATGGAACACATTGTGAACTTGACTTAGTTTTAGGTGTAAGCCAGTCTATAGGCAGCTGGTTACCTTCTCAAGTACTGTAACGGCCCGATGTAACGAGGCGTAAACTTACCTTTCTTCCAAATCTGGAAGTTCCTTTCATTGGTGAAACCTTCAGGAAATACTGATCCCACGGTTCAATTCCCTTCTCTTCTTCTCTGGTCGACATAGCTCTTTGTCGACTTTGAGCAGTTATGATCCTTTGTCGAATGAGCTAATCTTCTCGGTTGTAAACTTGAACTAGCTCGGGCCATTAAAGCTTATCTCCCACTTCAGTCCAAAATATCGGCGATCTGCACTTCTTCCATATAAGCTTCATACGGCGTCATGCCACATGCTAGCTGATAACTATGTTATAACGAATTCGTGTACTAACGGAGATGTACTCCCAACTTCCCTTGAATCTAACAACAATAGTCTGAGCAATATCTTCGAGTGTTGGATCGTTCTCTCTGTTTGCATCGGTTTGGGGATGGAAAAGCAATGTGCTAAACTTCAAACTCGGTTCCAAAAGCTCTTTGGAAACCTGCCAAAGGTTCTAGAAACAACTTCGGATCTCGTCTGACACAATAGACATTTGGCACTCCATAAGTCTCAACAATCTCATTCATATACAGTACGGTAAGTCGGTCAGCATGGATGTAGCCTGGAACATGGCAAGAGTGTTGCCGACTTAGGTTATCTGTCCAAATGATAACCAAATTGAATCATTGCCTTTTGTGTCTCGGCAACCAACACAAAGTCCAATGGAGATGCGTTCCATTTTTCCACTCAGGAATCGGCAAGGTCGAAGTTAGTCCTGCTGGCCTCTGTGTTCTGCTATTCACTTGCTTGACAATGTAAACACCTTGGGATATGAACTCGGCCTATTTCTCTTATTCATATTCGGCCACCAAAAGTTTGTTTCACATCTTGATACATCTTAGTGTTCCCTGGATATGAACAGTAATCTGGAACCATGAGCATTTCCTGCAGAATCTTCTTTTCAACTCTGGAATGATCGGACGCACAATCTTCCTTTCAAACTTTTAAGTACCTGATTTTAATAGTGGTACCTTTGACCTCGGCTTAGTGAGGAATCTTCATCGAGCAACTTTCTTGAAGAATCACGTCTTCCAATTTGTCTGGCCTTCACTTCCTCTATAACGGTCGGCTCCACTGAAATCATGGCTAAACATGCCAGACTTCCAACTGATTTTCTGCTCAATGCGTCGGCTACTGAGTTGCTTTACCTGGCGTGATACTGAATCTTGCATGTCGTAGATCTTTCTATAAACTCAAAGCCATCTTCTCTGCTCTCAATTTAACCACCTTTCTGAGTGAATAAGTACTTTAAACTTCTGAATGATCGGTGCAAACTGCAAGCAGCCCCATACAAGTATGAACGCCAAATCTTCAAGCAAACCACACGGCTTGCTAGCCTCTAAATCATGGTAGGCATAATTCTTTTCGTGAGGTGTCAACTGACGGGATACATACGCTATAACCTTACCTCCTTGCATTAACACGCAACCCAATCCTCTATGTGAAGCATCACTAAAAATCTGAAATTCTTCTTTGTCTAACGGTAGTATAAGTATCGGTGCTGTAACCAACCTCGTCTTTTACTCCCGAAAGCTGATTCCCTATCTCGGTCCATTCGCTAAACCACTCCTTCTGAGTGTAGTTGTGGTCAGTGGTACTACATCTTTGAGAAATGCTTCACAAACTTTCATGTAATAGCCGGCCCAAACACCAGAAAAATACGAATCTCGAACACGTTGGTCTGCGTCGGCCAATCACGACGACTTCAATCTTACTTGGATCAATAGAGATTCCTTCTTTCATTAATCACATGCCAAAAATGAAATGCTGGGAAAGCCAAAATTCACATTGCTAAAGACTTGGCATACCATTTTTCTGTCTCTTAGGATTTGTAGGCTTTCTCAAAAATTCCTGCTCATGCTCATCACCACTCTTCGAATAGATCCGTATTGTCGTCGATGAAACAAACCACGAACTTCGTCTAGGTAACAGCTTAAAACCGTTCATCAAAAGTTCCATGAATGCAGGCAGGAGCATTGGTCACCTGAAAGGCATTACCAAAATTCGTTGGCCTACCTGTCCGAAAAGTAGTTTTCTTGACATTCCACGGCCTTACTTTAGCTGTGGTAAGCCCGACCTCAGATCAATCTTAGAAAAGGACCGTTGCCCTTGTAGTGAGCAAGTAGATCATCAATTCCTCGGCAATGGAATACTTATTCTTAATGGTCACCATTATTTCAGTTTCTGCGGTAGTCGATACAAAGACGAAGAATGTACCATCCTTTTTCCTTGACAATAGAAACTGGTTGCCTCCCCAATGTGAAGTGCTCGGCCTATAAAATCCCTGTCCAACAATTCTTGTAATTGTAGTTATCAGTTCCTAAGTTCGGCTGGCCTTCTATAGGGTGCTTTTGGAGATAGGTTGGGTTCGACATAACATCAATCGTAAATTCATTTCCCCTATCCATTGATGGCCAGGCAATTTCATTGGAAAGACATCGGGGAATTCCTAACTACGTGGGATGTCGCTAAACTCAACATTTCCATTCAATTCACATTTGTATACTACAAGATAACCTTGACACCCCCCCCCCCCTCTGGATTCAACTTATAAGCTTCATGGATTAGATTAAGTAAGCGTGGGGTACTACTCCCTTACCTGAAAATAACCTCGGCTTGAATTTGGGGGTTCAGTGTGACTTCTTTGAACACAATTAATAGATGCATATTCGTTACTAACCAGTCCATCCCATATTGACATCCAAAGTGAGTTCATGCTTAACGGATATAAATCAACTATAATTCTACGCCCCAATCGCAACGACACATGCCCTTATAATGGATGCAACAATCATAGTCTCCAGATGGAGTGGACACATGTAACACATAATCAAGGGGTTCTTGTTCTCTATTTATCTTTTCGGAAAACTTAGCAGATACAAAGATGTGAGACCCGAATCAATCAATATGTATGCATTTGAGAGCAGATTGGAGTATACCTGTGCACGACTGTCTCAGCATTCTGCAGTGTCTCCTGGTACCCATTGCAAAAACTCGTGCCCTGTTCGTCTGGGCCTCCCGATGTTATTTCTCTGTGCGGAGCCCGAGCTACTCCCATTCTTCTTACTATCATCAGTCCTTGCCTATTGGGACAGTCTTTCACGCGAATTCCCATTTCGCCACATTCGAAACAGGCTCTGATGCCACACGGCAAACTCCGGAATGCGGATTTCCCATAACTTGCACCACGTCGCTTTAGCACATACCTTCCTGGTTCGGGTTGCTGGATGTAAGGATCCCACATTTTATGTCTTATATGTTCAATGAGCATCTTATGCATAAGTGACTTGTTAAGCTTGCATTTGTATTGTTTGTGACTTTGTTTGCTTAAAAGTATCGTAAGGTCCTGCTTGTTTTGATGCCTTTGGTGAGTGGTCTAAGGTGTTGCTCGCATGATGCTCCTTCCTTAGATGTGAAGCCTAGGTTATGCTAGCTAGTCATTCCAAGCCGAGGTCATCTTCAGTTTAGAAGTATCTTGGAATCCCTTCGTTAGACCTCCACCTTTGCTTTGACATATTGGCCGCAGATGTTACCTTTGCACCTGAGAGGATCTTGTCCTGGAGTGGTAATGACCTAGACCGAGGTGTGGACACATCTAGGCCAAAGGTGTGGACACAGCTTAGTCAAGTGTGTCTTCCTAGCCGAGGTCATTTGTCACCTTAGTTGCCGAAGTTTTGTTGTTAGCGATGTCATCACTTGCCGAGTGCCTTACCGAGTAGCTTGTTAGATACAGCTTGTCAGAGTCTGTCTTGTCAATTTCACCTTTTCGAGAGACCAACAGCCCTGTTGCACGTGTCCGGGCTGAGAGTATAAGTCAGCGATAGAGAGAGGAAACCTATCATTTGTTGTATATTGTTTTGGAGGTAGAGAGAGGAAGCACTAGAGAGGGAGAGATTCTTGAGGGACGAGTGGGTTTCAAAGCTTGATTTCCTAGAGATGACCGTTAGATCTGCGTTCTAAAGAAGTTAGATTCTTTTGATCCGCCTCATGATGTTTTATGTTCATCTAGTTACATTGCATGAATTGAACACAGATTTCTAAGCCATGTTATTCTTAAGTTGGTCTTAGAAAGAGAAAGTGTCATTCATGTGTTCTTGTCAATAAAAGTTGTTTGATCCGAAAGCTCATTGCAAGATTACATGTTTTTGTGTTTGGTTATCAAGATTTTCAAGTTATGGTACCCAGTCATGTTTTAATTCATAGCATGAAATCTCCAGATTTTATAAATGACAGTTATATTTTGCGCATTCATGTCTTCATGTTCAGAGGGAAACCCAGTTTTCCCGACTCATTTCTTTGAATAGGGGCCAGTCGGGACCACACCCGCGGCAAAAGAGTGCTTAGGACCCTCGTAGACTGGTCGGATACCCGCTGTGTCCCATTATGAATTCCCATGTAAAATGTTTGTTTTGTTCGAATCATTTGAGGCTCCGAATCATGCTTCATGCTTGAAGACTTGTTTTGAAAGTGATGTTCAATAGACTTTGCCAATGTGTTGTAGGACTGGACTCTCGCCTTGACCCCGACGTCAGAACTATGTGATGGTATTTTTAATAAAGTTATGTTCTTAAGGTTTTTGATAAGCTTTGCCTTTTTGCATAAAAGTATTGTTAAGCATGGAATGACAATCCCTATTATTATGTTATCAGGTATAAGCTTTGTTTTAAGACAGTTATCAAGAAGCTTTGTTTTGGGTGACATTCTTGGAACCGTCCTTTCGTGTTAGGGGATGCGTAAGCCTAAGTTAACACGTCCTTTTCGTTGTCTTAGGGCGTTTAAGCCTATGGTACATAGTCCTTTCCGTGCTAGGGGGACTTTAAAGCCTATGTAGCATTAGTCCTTCGTGCTAGGGCACTTTCAAGCCTATGTAGCATAGTCTTCTGTGCTAGCGCGGACTTTAAAGCCTATGTAGCATTAACAAATGCTTAAAGTCCCCTGGCATGTACGACTTTCCGAGAATGTCATCCAAAACGAAACTTATACTTGGCATACAAAACAGGGATAATCATTCATGCTTAACAAATACTTTTCGAAACAAAGCAAAGCAAGGCTTATCAAAACATTATAACATAGTTTTATTAAAGATACCACTCACATAGTTCTTCAACGTCAGGGTCAAGCGAGAGTCCAAGTCCTACAATCACATGGCAAAGTCTATTGAATGCATTTTCAAACAAGCTTTACATGAATGCAAATGATCTCGGCATTCCTTCAAAACTAAGTCGAACCAAAACAAAACACTATTCCTCATCTCGGGAAAACATAATGGGCACTAACCAGGTTTTCGCCGAGGTCCAACACCTCTTTGCCGAGGTGTGGTCCCGATGGCCACATTCAAATAAATGAAGTCGGGAAAATCTGGGTTTCCCTCTGCTGAAGAACATGAATGCAAAGATCATAACGTGTCATTACAAAATCTGAGATTTCATGCTATGAATTCAAAAACATGGACCTGGGTACCCATACTCGAAGATCTTATGAAAACAAACACAAAAACATGAATCTTGATGCAAGCTTTCGGATCAAACAAGGCTTTTATTCAAGAACACATGAATACCACTTTCTCTTTCTAAAACCAAACTTTAAATCGATGCATGGCTTACAAATCGTGCTCAATCATACAATGCAGCTAGATGAACAATAAGAACAACAAGAGTAGATTAAGATTCTAACCTTAAAACACGAATCAAACGGTTTGAACTCTAAGGAGCAAGCTTGGAAATCTATTTCCTCTTTAAGAACTCTTTCTCCCTCTTCTAGAGCTTCTCTCTCCTCAAGAACAAAGACGTATAACAAATGATACATTTCTTTCTCTGCCGGCTGATGTAATACTCAGCTCGGATACGTGGCAATGGCTGGTTGGCTCTACTAAAAAAGGTGACTAAGTGAAAAGACAAGACCATGACAAAGTGTGTTCAACAAGCAAGATGGCATAGGCACTCCGGTAGGTAATGATCTCGGCTAAAAACAAGGCATCGACAAGTAAGGAACAATGATCTCGCCTAAGAAGGACAACACTTGGCCTAGCTGTGCCACACCTCGGCCTAGATTTGCCACACCTCGGTCTAGGTCGCACCAATCTAGGAACAAGATCACTTAGGCGCAAGGTAACATCTCGGCCTATATAATACACATCTCGGCCTTGGTGATGAACACCTCGGCCTAGATAGTGACTTCTTGGCCAATATGCCAATGTGCCAGTGGAGGTTAACCAAAAGATTCCAAGATAATCCTAGGTATAAGAGATTCAAAGGTGCGACCCAGGCTTCACACACAACAGAGTATAAATATATGGGGCTCACAAGTACGGAAGCGATTTATACAAACAGATTAGTCCATAAGAGCTGCGCATAAGTCAAATGAGATAGCAACCATCTACATATCAGTTATAACTTAATTATAAACAAAGCAAAGTACAAATTACATTTTTACATATTAGTAAAGGGCTCCACAAGCCGACATAAACAAATTGTGCGAATTACAGGTCTAAGAACACAGTCTGCCAGATTGCCGACATCTTCCTTGCCGACATAACAATCATACAAAACACACGTCTTGACCAAAAGGCTTCTCAAGCTGACGTATGCAACATACAAGCAGTACAAATCGAGAAGCATAATTTTCAAGATTGCCGACGTTAATACAGGTTAAGCCGACATAATCAAAAACCCAAAATAAGCTCTAGAATCACAACTAGGCGTCACCGCCTTCTTGTTCATCACCTACATATATATAGAGAGGGTGAGTTTGGATACTCAGTGAATGGTACACATCTAGGCGTCATCACCTTCATGCTCATCGCCAACATATATATAGAGAGGGTGAGCTTGGATACTCAGTGAATGGTACAAATCATAAAGGGGTTTGCATGAATAATAGCCGAAGTCCTTTCAAAACAACACAAGTCAAAACTTTAGATAACAAGGGATGGACCTCGTCCATCTAACAAATCTTCAAAGTTTTAAGGGATGCTTACTAGCATCAACATATTACAAATGATAACATTCCGGCAACCATATCCACGCAGTAAACCGTCAGTGGCAAAACAAGACGAAACAAGGAGACATCTCAAACAAGGGTGTTGCAAAAGTTTAGAGTCCTCTAGCACAAGAGACCTATGTTACAAAGGTCCGTAGCCTTTTAACACGAGAGTACTGCGAAAGTTTAGAGTCCTCCAGCACAAGGGACTTTCAAAACAAGATGTGCTATGAAAGTTTAGAGTCCTCCAACACAAGGGACTTTCAAGACAAGATGTGCTGCGAAAGTTTAGGGTCCTCCAGCACAAGGGACTTTCAAGACAAGATGTGCTGTGAAAGTTTAGAGTCCTCCAGCACAAGGGACTTTCCGAGGAGATTATCAAAACAAGATAATGCTTGATATACAAAATAGGGACAATCATTCATGCTTAACAAATACTTTTCAAAACAAAGCAAAGCAAAGTTCATCAAAACATTGATAACATAGCTTTATTAAAAATACCACTCACACAGTTCGTCAAACGTCAGTGCCAAGGCAAGTCCCAGTCCTACAAACACATGGCAAAGTCTATTGAATGCACTACTCAAAGCAAGTCTAGCATGCATGCAGATGACCTCGATATTCTTCCAAAAACTAAGTCAAATCAAATCAAAACACTGTTTCTTATTTCTGGAAAACATGCCGGGCAACTACCAGGTCTAGGTCGAGGTCCCACACCTCCTTGCCAAGGTGTGGCCTCGATGGCCACAGTCAAGGAAGTGAAGTCAGGAAAAATCTGGGTTTCCTTCTCTTGAAGAACATGACGAACATGAAGAACATGAACATAAGGAAAATGAATGCAAAGATTAAAACTTGCTATTAAAAAATCTGAGGTTTCATGCTATGAATTCAAAAGCATGGACCTGGGTACCCATATTCAAGGATCTTATCAAAACAAACACAAAAACATGGTTCTAGATGCAAACTTTCGGATCAAACGAGGTTTTTCTTCAAGAACACATGAAAACCATTTTCTCTTCCTAAAACCAACTTTAAATCAATGCATGACGTGCAGAACAGGTTTGATCGATAAGAACAACAAGAGGTGATTAAGATTCTAACCTCAAAACTCAAATCTAACGGTTCAAGCTCCAACGATCAAGCTTGGAAGTTTACTCTCTCTCTTACTCAAAACTTCTCATTCTCTTTCCCAGAGCCTCTCTCTCTAAAAGACAAGATTTGATACAAAATGATATGTTTCTCCCGACAGTCACTGACTTAACCCTCTGCTGGGGCACGTGGCATCGGCTGATTGGCTCTACTCAAAAAGGCGACTGACTGACAAGACAAGACCATGACAAAGTGTATTCAACAAGCTAGACGGCAAGGGCACTCCGGCAAGTGATGATCTCGGCTAAGGGCAAAGCTTCGGCAAGTAGGGTGACAACAACATCGGTGTGACATCCCTGTTCTGTATTATGCTAATTGGTCCTTAAGTTGGTTATGGTTATGTGTTTAGCATGGTTTTGTATGCCATTATGTGAAAATATGTGGTTTTGAATTTCTATCTGTTCACCGTAGGAATATCTGTTTGATTTTACCGCTTCCAAGGGCACTCCGGCAAGTGATGATCTCGGCTAAGGGCAAAGCTTCGACAAGTAGGGTGACAATGACATCGGCTTGGAAGAACAACACTTGACTAAGCTGTGCCACACCTTGGCCTAGATGTGCCACACCTCGGTCTAGGTCATATCATTCCAAGAACAAAATCACTAGGGTGCAAGCATAAACATCTCGGCCTAGATGATGCACATCTCGGCTTTGGTGCTGAACACCTCGGCCTAAATAGAGACATCTCGGCAAACATGCCAGGGTGAAGATGGAGGTCAACCGAAGTGGTTACAAGATAGTTCTAAGTGTGGAAAGGTTCCAATGTGTCTAGGCTTAAGATAACCTCGGCAACACACCAGGCAAGAAACACTCAAGTAAAACAAGACAAGATTTGCAAATGCACACAACAAAACAAGATCATATATAAATGTATGCAAAAATGACTAAGTTGAAGTGAGGATTGTTACAAATTACTTAGTAAATTTCTAGTAAATTCTCTGTAAATTATTCCTTAAATTATCCGTAAATTCCTAGAAAATTCTAAGAAAATTTCTCAACAAATTAAACAGTAAATTCTCGGTAAATTACCCAGTAAATTCTCTGTCAATTCCCTGTAAAATCCCAGCAAATTACTCTGTAAGTTCTCAGTAAATTCTCAGAAAATTACTCAGTAAATTGCCAACAAATGCTCAGTAGATTACTCAGAAAATTCTCAGTAAATTCTCTAAAAATTACTCATTAAATTCCCAGTAAATTACTCAGTTAATTCCCAATCAATTCTCAGTAAATTCCCAGGAAATACTCAGAAAGTTGCGCTGTAAATTCCCAATAATTTACTTAGTAAATTCAATGTAAATTCCCAATAATTTACTCTCTAAATTTTCAGTAAATTCCAAACAAATTACAGAACAAATTCTCAACAAATTCCCAATAAATTCGCAATAAATTTTCTATAAATTACTTACAAAATTTCTCAGTGAATTCTCTAAAAACTACTCAATTAATTACTGAGTAAATTATTTAGTAAATTCTCAGAAAATACTCAGTAAATTCCTAGTAAATTACTCAAAAAATTGCCAGTAATTTCTAAGTAAATTCCTTGTAAATTCTCAATAAATTACTCTAGAAATTCCGACTATGTTCTCAATAAATTACACAGCAAATTCCCAGTAAATTACTCAGCGCATTACTCTGTAAATTGCCACTAAATTACTCAGTAAATTCTCAGAAATTACGCAGAAAATTTCTAGTAAATTAACAATATGTTCTCAGTAAATTCCCAATAAATTCTAACTACATTATTTAGTAAATTCCCAGTAAATTCTCAACAAATTACTTAGTAAATTCTGAGTGAATTCTCAGTAAATTACTCAATAAATTCTCTGTAAATTAATCAGTAAATTCCTAGCAAATTCTCAATAAATACACAGCAAATTACTCAGTAAATTCGGAGTAAATTCTCCGTAAATTCACACAAAATTCTATGTAAATTCTTAGTAAATTACTCAGTAAATTCTCAGTAAATTACTTAGTAAATTCCCAGCAAAATCTCAGTAAATTACCTAGTAAATTGCAAGTAAATTATAAGTAAATTGTAAATTACTAGTAAATTCCCAGTAAATTATTCAGTAAATTCCCAAAAAATTCTCAGGCAATTCCTAGTAAATTTTTCGTAAATTCTTAGTCAATTACTCAGTAAATTCCTTGTAAATTTGTCACGACCCCAAACCGCCCCTAGTAGTTTGGTGCCGTGATGGCCAGTAATCCGTAATTACCGAAGGCCAACTTAAAAAACTTAACGCAATCAGAGTATGGATATAGGGGCTCACAAATGCGGAAGTAATAAATCAAATACAAGTGGTCCATAAGAGCTGTGCATAGATCCAATGTAATGGCATATATCTTTGCAACTTGAATACAACAAGCAAAATACGTGTTACATCTTGATCAAAAGGCTTCTCGAGCCGACATAAACAAAATACAGTTAATACAAGCCAAGAAGCATGATTTTCAAGAATTGCCGACATAAAGATAAATGACATTGCCGACGTAAATACAAAACAAAGCCGACATAAGCACGGGTCCAAAACAAGCTTTCAAAAACAGTATAGGCGTCGCCGACGTCCTGCTCATCACCTACATATATATAGAGAGAGTGAGCTTGGATACTCAGTGAATGGTACTAGAAATAAAGGTTTTGCATGAATATAGCCAGAGTCTTTCAAAACAAACGCATCAAATTTATCAAGCAAGGGATGAACCGTATTCATCGATCAAGTATCACAAGTCTCAAGGGATGCTTACTGACACCGGCAAAGCACATCAAGCTCATCAAAACAAGGCTGTACGATCCGTAATCGTTTAGTCAAAGGTACTGCGAAAGTTTATAGTCCTCCAGCACAAGGGACTTGTGTTACTTAGGCCCGTAGCCCGGTTTAACATAGTAATCTTTTCCAAGGAAGGACTGTTTCCTTTTACACTTAGTACTGCGAAAGTTTAAAGTCCTCCAGTACAAGGGACTGGTGTTACTTGGGCCCGTAGCCCGGTTTAACAAGGACCGTATCCTTTTACACTTAGTGCTGCGAAAGTTTTAGGGTCCTCCAGCACAAGGGACTTTCCAAGAGAGGACCGTATCCTTTTACACTTAGTACTGCGAAAGTTTAAAGTCCTCCAGTACAAGGGACTGGTGTTACTTGGGCCCGTAGCCCGGTTTAACAAGGACCGTATCCTTTTACACTTAGTGCTGCGAAAGTTTTAGGGTCCTCCAGCACAAGGGACTTTCCAAGAGAGGACCGTATCCTTTTACACTTAGTACTGCGAAAGTTTAAAGTCCTCCAGTACAAGGGACTGGTGTTACTTGGGCCCGTAGCCCGGTTTAACAAGGACCGTATCCTTTTACACTTAGTGCTGCGAAAGTTTTAGGGTCCTCCAGCACAAGGGACTTTCCAAGAGAGGACCGTATCCTTTTACACTTAGTACTGCGATCTCAAAACAAGCTTTACATGCATGCAAATGATCTCGGCATCCTCACCAGATCCAAGTCAACAACAAAGCAAGACATGCTGGGAGTTTAAGCACTGCTCCCGTCTCATGGAAATACACTGGGTACTAACCAGGTCTCTGCCAAGGTCCCACACATCCTTGCCGAGGTGTGGTCCTGCTGGCCTCATACAAAAACAAAGTCGGGAAAACCTGGGTTCCCCTTTGAAGAACATGCAGATCATGATGAACATGGTCAAGAGAAAGATGAATGCAAGATCAAAACTCGTTACAAAGATTTGAGGTTTCATGCCAAGAGTTCAAAACATGGACCTGGGTACCCATACAAGAAGGTCATACAAGAACAAACATAAAAACATGGTTTTCGTTCCAAACTTTCGGATCAAAACGAGACTTTTCGTTTAAGAACATATGAAAAACCATTTTCTCTTTCCAAGACCAACTTCAAAGCAATGCATGACATGAAAAACAGATTCGATCATGCAATGCAGCTAGATGATCAGCAACAACAACCAAAGAAGATCAAGATTCTAACCTCAAAACTCTAATCCAACGGTTCAAACCACGAAGATCAAGCTTGGAAGACATGCTCTCACTCAAGAACTTCTCTTCCTTCTCTCTCTAGAGCTTCCCCCTCTAAAGGCAAAGATTTGAGACAAAATGATTTGTTTCTAGGTCTGCCGGCTGTCTTAACAATCAGCTCGGACACGTGGCGCTACCGGGTTGGCTCAACTCAAAAAGGTGATTGATAGATAAGACAAGTCTCTGACAAAGCGTATGCAACAAACTCGGGTAGCCACTTCGGCAAGGAATGACATCGGCTCAATTCAAGGATCCGGCAACAGGATAACAAAACATCGGCTAGGGAGGACGACACTTGACTAAGCTGTGCCACACCTTGGCCGGGGTGTGCCACATCTCGGCCTAGGCCATACCTGCCTGCGGACAAGGTTCACTGAGCGCAAAACATCTCGGCAATAAATGCCCGAGGTGAAGGTGGGGGTCGACCAAGGTCTCAAAACCGCTCTATGCACAAGGGTTCAAAGGCGAACTAAGCTCAAGGTGACCTCGGCCACACACACACCGAACAAGGAACAAAATCACGCAAGCAATACCTAAACAAAACAAGGCAAGCCAATCCTTCCAATTAACATAACAAGGCAAGATCATGCAGGAATGTATGCAAGTATGACAAGAGTAAGGTGAGGGTTGTTACAAAATTACTCGTAAAATTCCCAGTAAAATTACTTAATAAATTTCCAGTAAATTCTCTGTAAATTACTCCTTAAATTATCTGTAAATTCCTAGAAAATTCTAAGAAAATTTCTCAACAAATTAAACAGTAAATTCTCGGTAAATTACCCAGTAAATTCTCAGTCAATTCCCTGTAAAATCCCAACAAATTACTCTGTAAGGTCTTAGTAAATTCTCAAAAAATTACTCAGTAAATTGCCAACAAATGCTCAGTATCCCTGTAAATTCTCAGTAAATTACTCGATAAGTTCTCACTAATTTTTTTGTGAATTACTCAGAAAATTACACAGTAAATTGTTAGTAAATTCTCAGTAAACTACATAGTAAATTCTCAGTAATTTACTCGGTAAATTTTCAATAAATTCTCTATAAATTCTCAGAAAATTACCTAATAAATTCTCAGTAAATTCACAGGCAATTCCCTGTAAATTCTTCGTAAATTCTTTGTAAATTACGCAGCAAATTCCCAGTAAATTCGCAGTAAATTACTCAGTGTATTACTTTGTAAATTGCCACTAAATTAATCAGTAAATTACAGTAAATTCTCAAAAATTTTCCAGTAAATTAACAGTAAGTTCTCAGTAAATTCCCAATAAATACTAACCA
>NW_021026723.1:9495-21032 GCF_004153795.1 Camellia sinensis | reverse complement strand
TAAATTACTTAGAAAATTTCTCAGTGAATTCTCTAAAAATTACTCAATTAATTACTTAGTAAATTCTCAGAAAATACTCTGTAAATTCCTTGTAAATTCTCAGTAAATTACTCAGAAAATTGCCAGTAATTTCAAAGTAAATTCCCTGTAAATTCTCAATAAATTACTCTAGAAATTCCCACTACGTTCTCAACAAATTACACAGCAAATTCCCAGTAAATTACTCTGTGCATTACTCTGTAAATTGCCACTAAATTACTCAGCAAATTCTCAGAAATTACTCAGAAAATTTCTAGTAAATTAACAGTAAGTTTTCAGTAAATTCCCAATAAATTCTAACTACATTATTTATTAAATTCCCAGTAAATTCTCAACAAATTACTTAGTAAATTCTGAGTGAATTCTCAGTAAATTACTCATTAAATTCTCTGTAAATTACTCAATAAATTCGCTGTAAATTAATCAGTAAATTCCTAGCAAATTCTCAATAAATACACAATAAATTACTCAGTAAATTCTGAGTAAATTCTCCGCAAATTCCCACAAAATTTCATGTAAATTCTTAGTAAATTACTCAGAAAATTCCCTGTAAATTCTCAGTAAATTACTCGAGTAAATTACCTAGTAAATTGCAAGTAAATTATAAGTAAATTACATTCTAAAATCACAGTAAATTCGCTGTAAATTCTCAGTCGATTACTATGTAAGTTCTTAGTAAATTCTCTGTAAATTACTAAGAAAAATTGCCTCTAAATTCTCAGTAAATTACTCAACAAATTTTCAGTAAATTCTCAATAAATTCTCAGTAAATTACTGAATAAATTGCTCTTTAAATTCTCTGTAAATTACTTAGTAAGTTCCCTGTAAATTCTCAGTAAATTACTCGATAAGTTCTCACTAATTTTTTTGTAAATTACTCAGAAAATTACTCAGTAAATTGTTAGTAAATTCTCAGTAAATTACATAGTAAATTCTCAGTAATTTACTCGATAAATTTTCAATAAATTCTCTATAAATTCTCAGAAAATTACCTAATAAATTCTCAGTAAATTCCAAAAAAAAATGTAACTAAATTACTCAGTGAATTCTCAGTAAATTACATAATAAATTCTTAGTAAATTCTCAGTCAATTACACTGTAATTCTCGAAAAATTACTCAGTAAATTACTCAGTAAATTCCCATTAAATTACTCAGTAAATTCTCTATAAATTACTATTTAAATTCTCAATAAATTACTCAGTACATTTATTCAGTAAATTGTGAGTAAATTACCATGTAAATTTCCAGTAAATTCTCAGTAAATTCCTAGAAATTATTCAGTAAATATCTAATAAATTCTCAAAAAATTATTCAGTAAATTCCCAAAAAATACTCAGTAAATCACTAAGTAAATTACTGAGTAAATTCTCAGCAAATTCTAAACAAATTCTCTGTAATTTAATCCTTAAATTCCTAGTAAATTTCTTAGTAAATTTTCAGTAAATTCTCAATAAATTGCTTAGTAAATTGCTAGTAAATTCCCAGTAAATTATTCAGTAGATTTCCAATAAATTCTCAGGCAATTCCTTGGAAATTCTTCGTAAATTCTTAGTAAATTACGCAGCAAATTCCCAGTATATTCTCACTAAATTAATAAGTAAATTCCCTGTAAAATTACTTAGTAAATTTCCAGTAAATTCTCTATAAATTACTCCTTAAATTATCTGTAAATTCCTAGAAAATTCTAAGAAAATTTCTCAACAAATTAAACAGTAAATTGTTGGTAAATTACCCAGTAAATTCTGTACAAACCAAAGTTAAAATCCCAGCAAATTAATTACTCTGTAAGTCCAGAAAATTACTCAGATATGCCAACAATGCTCAGTAATTATCAAAAAATTCCTCAGTAAATTCTCTAAAAATTACTCATTAAATCCCAGTTTAAATACGCAGTTAATTCCCAATCAATTCTCAAGAAATCCAGGAAATACTCAAAAAAGATATGCGCCATAATCCATTATTTACTTCAGTAAATTCAAATGTAAATTACTCCGTCAATTCCTTATTTACTCGTCTAATTCAGTAAATTCAAATAAATTACAGAAAGTAAATTCTCAACAAATTCCAAGTAAATTACTTAGTAAATTCGCAATAAATTTTCTTAAATTTACTTAGAAAATTTCTCAAGTGAATTCTCTAAAAATTACTCAATTAATTACTTTAGTAAAATCTCAGGAAATCTACTCAGTAAATTTCCTAGTAAAATTTCAGTAAAATTACTCAGAAATTCTAGTAATTCTTAAGTAAATTCCCTGTAAGATTCTCATTAAATTACTCTAGAACTTCCGGTTATGTCTCAAAAATTACACTAGCAATATCCAGTAAATTACTTGAGTGCATTACTCTGGAAAATTGCCACTCAAATTCTCAGAAATTCTCAGAAATTACTCAGTTAAAATTTCTAGTAAAATTAACAGTAAGTTTTTCAGTAAATTCCCAATAAATTCTAACTACATTATTTATTACATTCCAGTAAATTCTCAACAAATTACGTGGTAAATTCTGAGTGATTCTCTGTTAAATATACTCATTAAATTCTCTGTAAATTATACCAATAACTTCGCTCTATAAATTAATCAGTAAATGCCCTAGCAAGATTATCTATAAACACACAGTTAAATTACTCAGTAAATTCTGAGTAAATTCTCCGTAAATTCCCACAAAATTCCATGTAAATTCTTAGTAAATTGCTCAGTAAATTCTCAAGTTAAATTTACGTTAGTAAATTCCTAGCAAAATCTCCAGTAATTGCCCTAGCTAAATGGCAAAGTAAACTTATAAGTAAATTACATTCTAAAATCAACAGGTAAATTCGCTGGTAAATTCTCAGTCGATTACGTCTGTAATTTTAGTAAATCTTCTGTAAATTTACTAAGAAAAATCTCCTCTAAATTTCTCAGTAATTACTCATCAAATTTCGTAAATCTTCCAAATTATTCTCAGTACATTGCTGATAAATTTACTCTTTAATTCTCTGTAAATTATTTAAGTAAGTTTCCCTTGTAAATTCTCAGAAAATACTCAGTAAATTGTTAGTAAATTCTCAGTAAATTACATAGTAAATTCTCAGTAATTAACTCGGTAAATTTTCATAGAATTCTCTATAAATTCTCAGGAAATTACCTATAAATGCAGTAATTTCCAAAAAAAATCTAACTAAATTACCATGAATTCTCAGTAAATACATAATAACATCTTAGTAAAATTACACAGTAAATCCATTAAAATTACTCAGTACAGTCTTATAAATTACTATCTAAATTTCAGATAAATTACTCAGTACTTTATTCAGTAAATTGTGAAGTAAATACCATGTAAATTTCCAGTAAATTCTCAGTAAGATTCCTTCGAAATTACTCAGATAAATATCTAAAAATTCTCAAAAAGTTATTCAGTAAATTTTCCCAATAAACTACTCAGTAAATCACTAAGTAAATTACTTGAGCAAATTCTCAGCAAATTCTAAACAAAAATTCTCAGTAAATTTGAATCATTAAATTCCCAGTGAAAAATTCTTAGTAAATTTTTAGTAAACTTCTCAATAAATTGCTTAGTAAACTTGCTTAGTAAAACTCCCAGTAAATGATTCAATAAATTTCCCAATAAATTCTCAGCAATTCCCTGTAAATTCTTCGTTAAAATGCTTAGTAAATTAAGCAGCAAATTCCCAGCTATATTCTCACTAAATTAATAAGTAAATTCCCAGTAAAATTACTTAGTAATTTCCGGTTAAATTCTCTATAAATACTCTTAAATTAATCTGTAATTCCTAGAAAATTGCTAAGAAAATTTCCATCAACAATTAAACGTAAAAATTGTTGGGTAAATTACCCAGTAATTCTCTGTCAATTCCCGTAAAATCCCAGCAATTACTTCTGTTAATTCTCAGAAAATTACTCAGTAAATGCAAAAAATCTCAGTAGATTACCCAAAAAATTCTCAGTAACATTCTCTAAAAATACTCATTAAATTCCCAGTAAAATTACTGCAGTTAGATTCCCAATCAATTCTCACGAAATTCCCAGGAAATACTCAGAAAGTTTGCCGCCATAAAATTCCCAATTATTTACTCAGTAATTCAATGTAAATTTTACTCCGTTCAATTCCCATTAATTTACTCTCTTAAAATTTTCAAGTAAATTCCAATAAATTATAGAACTAAAAAAATTCGCATCAACAAATCCAGTAAATTCTTAGTAAATTCGCAATAATTTCTATAAATTACTTAGGAAAATTCTCAGTGAATTCTCTAAAAATTAACTCAAATTAAATATTTAGTAAAATCTTCAGAAAAATACTTCAGTAAATTCCTAGTAAATTCTCAGTAAATTACTCAGAAAATTGCTAAGTAATTTCTAAGCTAAATTCCCTTAAAATTCTCAACTAAATTACTCTAGGGAAAAAATTCCCCTATTTCTCAATAAATTACACAGCAAAGTCCCAGTAAATTACTTAGTGCATTACTCTGGAAATTGCGCGACTAAATTACTCAGTAAAATTCGTCACGAATTACTCAGACTAATTTTCTAGTAAATTAACAGTAAGTTTTCAGTAAATTCCCAATAAATTTCTAACTACATTATTTATTAAATTCCCAGTAAAATTCTCAACAAAATTACGTGGTAAAATTCTGAGTGAATTCTCTGTAAATTACTCATTAAATTCTCTGTAAATTACTCAGATAAATTCTCTATAAATTATCAGGTAAATTCCTAGCAAATTAATCAATAAACACACAGTAAATTACTCATAAATTCTGGTAAATTCTCCGTAAAATTCACAAAATTCCATGTAAATTCTTAGTAAAATTGCTCAGTAAAATTCTCAGTAAATTACTTAGTATCTGGCTAGCAAATCTCAGCTAAATTGCCCTAGTAAATTGCACAGTAAAATTTAAGTAATTACATTCTAAAATCACGTAAATTCGTCTGATAAATTCTCAGTCGACTTACTCTGTAAGTTCTTAGTAAATTCTTATCTGTAAATTCACTAAGAAAAATTGCCTCTAATTTTCAAGTAAAAGATACTCATCAAATTTTCAGTAAACTTCTCAAATTACTTCTCAAGTAAATTGGCTGAATGAAAATTACTCTTTAAATTCTATCTGTAAATTATTTAGCTAAGTTCTCCTGTAATTCTCGAAATTACTCAGTAAATTGTAGTAATTGCTCAGTAAAATTACATAGTAAATTCTCAGAGAATTTACTCTGTAATTTTTCAATAAATTCTCTATATAATCTCAGAAAATTACCTAATAAATTCTCAGTCAAATTCCAAAAAAAATCTAAACTAAATGACACAGTGAATTCTCAGTAAATTTACAATAATAAATTTCTTAGTTAAAATTACACAGTAAATTCCCATTAAATTATCAGTAATTCTCTATAAATTACTATCTAAATTCTCAGAAATTTAACTCCGTACATTTATTCAGTAAATTGTGAGGAAATTTACCATGTAAATTTCCAGTAAATTCTCCAGTAAATTCCTAGAAATTAACTCAGTAAATATCTAATAAATCTGCAAAGTTATTCAATAAATTCCCAATAAATACTCATTAAATCACTAATAATGACTGAGCAAATTCATCGCAATTCTAACAAATTCTCCAGTAATTTAATCATAAATTCCCAGTAAATTTCTTAGTAAATTTTTAGTAAATTCTCAATAAATTGCCTTAGTAAAATTGCGTAGTAAACTTCCCCCCACCCATAAAAAACCAACAACAGTTAAATTATTCAATAATTCCCAATAAATTCTCAAGCAATTCCCTGTAAATTCTTCGTAAACTTCTTTATAATTTACGCAGCAAATTCCCAGTATATTCTCACTAAATTACTAAGTAAATTCCCATAAAAGTTACTTAGTAAATTTCCAGTAAGATTCTCTATAAATTTACTCCTTAAATTATCTGTAAATTCCTAGAAAATTCTAACGAAATTCTCACAAATTAAACAAGTAAATGTTTGGTTAAAATTACTAGTAAATTCTCTGTAAATTCCCCGTAAAAATCCCAGCAAATTACTCAGTAGTTCTCAGAAAATTTACTCAGTAAATTGCCAACAACTGCGCAGTAGAATTATTTAGAAATTCTTCAAGTAAATTCTCTAAAAATGTACTCTTAAATTCCAGTAAAATTACTCAGTTAATTCCAATCAATCTCAAGAAATTCCAGGAAATACTCAGAAAGTTGCGTCGTAATTCCAATAATTTTACTCAGTAAATTCAACGTAAATTACTCTATAACATTCCCAATAATTTACTCTCTAATTTTCAGTAAATTCCAAATAAATTACAGAATAACTTCCCACACAAATTCAGTAAATTGCTCAGTAAATTTCGCAATAAAATTTTCTATAAATTACATAGAAAAGTTTCCAGTGAATTCTCGAAAAATTACTCAATTAATACTTAGTATTCTTAGAAAAACTCCAGTTATAATTCCTTGTAAATTCTCAGTAAATTACTCAGAAAATTGCCAGTAATTTCTAAGTAAACATTCCCTGTAAATTCCTCATAAAACTTATCTTAGAATTCCCACTATGTTCTCAATAAATTACACAGCAAATTCCCAGTGAAATTACTTAGTTGCATTACTCTTGTAATTGCTACTAAATTACTCAGGTAAATTCTCAGAAATTTCTCAGCAAAGTTTCTAGTAAATTTTATACAGTAAGTCCAAGTAAATTCCAAAAATTCTAACTACATTATTTAGTAAATTCTCAGTAAATTCTCAACAATTACGTAGTAAATCTAAGTGAATTCTCAGTTAATTAACTCATTAAATTCTCTGTAAATTACTCAATAAATTCTCTGTAAATTAATCAGTAATTTCCTAGCAAATTCTCAATAAATACACAGTAAATTACTCAGTAAATTCTGAGTAAATTCTCCGTAAATTCCCAAAAATTCCATGTAAATTTCTTAGTAAATTACTCAGTAATTCTCGTAAATTACTTAGTAATTCCCAGCCAAAAATCGTAATTACAATAGTATCTTGCGAATAAATTATAAAGTAAATAGTGTAAAAATCACAGTAAATCGCTTGTAATTACTTAGAATCTCTTTAAATTACTATCGAAAAATTGCCTCTAATTACTCAGTAATTACTCATCAAAATTTTACATAAATTCTTCAATAATTTCAGCAAATTACTGAATAATTACTCTTCTTTTTAAAAAAAAAATTTTCCTTTTTCTATTTAAATTTACTTAGTTAAGTTCCCTGTAAATTCTCAAGTAAATTACTCGATAAGTTCTTCGTAATTTTTTTGTAAATTCTAAAAATTACTAGTAAATTGTAGAACAATTCTCAGTAAATTCTCAGTAAATTCAATAGAAATTCTCAGTAATATACTCGGTTAAATTTTCGTAAATTCTCTTAAATCTCCAGAAAATTACCTAATTAAATTCTCATTCAATTCCAAAAAAAAATTCTAAACTAAATTGACTCAGCTTAATAAATTTTAGTAAATTCTCCAGTCAATTACACTGTAATTGCTCGACAAATTACTCAGTAAATTTCAGTAAATTACTCAGTAAATTCCCACTAGAAATACTCAGTAAATTTCTTTATAAATTACTATTTAAATTCTCAGTAAATTACTCAGTACATTTATTCAGTAAATTGTGAGTAAAATTACCATGAAAATTCTCAGTAAATCCAGTCTCATCTTTAAAAAATTACATAGTGTAAATATCTTAAATTCTCAAAAAATTAATTCAGTAAAATTCCCAATAAATACTCAGTAAATCACTAATTTAAACTTATTGAGTAAATTCTCAGCAATATTCTAAACAAAAATTCTCAGTAATTTAATCCTTAAATTCCAGTAAAATTGCTTAGTAAATTTTTAGTAAATTCTCATAAATTGCTTAGTAAATTACTAGTAAATTCCCAGTAATCTATTCAGTAAATTCCAATAATTTCTCAGGCAATTCCCTTAAATTTTTAGTAAATACGCAGCCAATTCCCAGTATATTCCTCCTTATAAATTAATAAGTAAATTCCAGTAAATTTACTCATAAAATCCCAGTAAAATTACTTAGTAAATCTTCCAGTAAATTCTCTAATAAATTACTCCTTTAATTTCTAGTCAATTCCTAGACATTCTAAGAAAAATTTCTCAACAAAATTAAAATAGGTAAAGAAAAATTGGGTTTTGGTAAATTACCCAGTAAATTCTCTGCATTCCCTGTAAAATCCCAGCAAATCTTACTCAGTAAGTTCTCAGAAAATTACCTCAGTAAATTGCAACAAATGCTCAATAGATTACTCAGAAAATCTTAGCTAAATTCTACTAAAATACTCCATTAAATTCCCCGTAAATTACTCCGTTAATTCCCAATCAATTCTCAATAAATTCCAGGAAATACTTAGCAAGTTGCGCCGTAAATTGCCCAATAATTTACTCAGTAAAGCTCGCAAGTGTAAATTACTCCGTCAGATTCCCAATAATTACTCTCTAATTTTCAGTAAATTCCAAATAAAATTACAGAATTAAATTCTCTGAAAATAATCAGTAAACTTTGCAATAAATTTTTTATAAATTACTTACAAAATTTCTCAGTGAAGTTCTCTAAAATTACCAATTAATTACTGAGTAATTACTTAGTAAATTTTTCAGAAAATACTCTCAGTAAATTACAAGTAAATCTCAGTAATTACTTCAGAAAATTGCCAGTAATTTCTAAGAAATTCTCTGTACAATTTCTCAATAAATACTCTTAGAAATTTCCCACTATGTTCTCAATAAATTTACACAGCAAGATTCCCAGGTAAATTATTAGTGCAATTACTCTGTAAATCGCTACTAATTACTCAAGTAAATTCTTCAGAAATTTCTCAGAAAGTTCTAGTAAACTAACAGTAAGCTTCTCAGTAAATTCCCAATAATTTCTAACTACATTATTTAGTACAATTGCTCAGTAAATTTCTCAACAAATTACGTAGAATCTCTAAGTGAAATTCGCAGTAAATATTACTCATTAAATTCTCTGTAAATTACTCAATAAATTCCTCTGTAAATTAATCAGTTAAATTCCAGCCAATTCTCAATAAATACACAGTAAATTACTCAAGTAAATTCTGAGTAATTCTCCGTAAATTCCCACAAAATTCATTAAATTACTTAGAAATTACTCCAGTAAATTCTCAGTAATACTTAGTAAATTCCAGCAAAATCTCAGTAAATACATAGTAAATTCGGTAAATTATAAGTAAATTTACATTGTAAAATCACAGTAAAATTCGCTGTAAATCTCTTAGTAAATTCTTCCTTTAAATTACTAAAAAAATTGCCTTAAATTCATCAGTAAATTACTCATCAAATTTTCAGTAAATTCTCATAAATTTCAGCAAATTACGAATAAATTACTCTTTAAAATCTCTATAAATTCAACTTAGTAAGTTCCTGTACAATTCTCAGTAAATTACTCGATAAGTTCTCGCTAATTTTTTTTGTAAATTACTCAGAAAATTACTCACGTAAATTTGTTAGCAAAATTCTCAGTAAAATTCCAAGTAAATTACATAGTAAAATTCTCAGGTAATTTACTCCGGTAAATTTTCGAATAAATTCTCTATTAATTCTCAGCAAATTACCTTAGATAAATTCTCAGTAAAATTCCAAAAAAAAATCTAACTAAATTACTCCGTTTTAATAAATTCCTTAGTAAATTTCTCAGTCATTACACCTGTAATTCCGACAAATTAACTCAGTAAATTCTCATGTAAATTACTCAGGTAACACTTCCCATTAAATCTCAGAACACTTTCACTAAGACTTTAAAACTATTTAAAATTCTCAGTAAATTACTCAGTAATTTATTCAGTAAATTGCTGAGTAAAATTACCATGTAAATTCTCAGTAAATACCCTAGAATTACTCAGTAAATATCTAATAAGTCTCAAAAAATTATTCCTAAATTCCAATAATACTCAGTAATCACTAATTAATTATTGAGTAAAGTTCTCAGCAATTTCTAAACAAATTCTCAGTATTTAAATCCTTAAAATTCCGAGTAAATTTCCTTAAGTAAATTTTTAGTAAATTCTCAATAAATTGTTCAGTAAATTACTTAGTAAATTCCCAAGTAAAATTATTCAGTCAAATTCCCAATAATTCTCAGGCAATTCCCTGTAATCTTAGTAAATTACGCAGCCAATTCCCAGTATAGTTCTCACTAATATTAATGAGGATACATTCCCAGTAAAATTACTCATAAAGTGATCCCAGTAAAAATTACGAATAATTTCAGTAAATCTCTATAAAATTACTCCTGAAAATTTTCTGTAAATTCCTAGACAATTTATATAAATATTCTCAACATATATATAATAGTTAAATTGTTGGTAAATTACCCAGGTAAATTTGCGTCATATTCCTGTAAATCTCTCAGTCAAATATACTCATAATCTCCATGAATATTACTCAAGTAAATTTCCATACAATATGCTCAATAGATTTACTCCAAGAAAATTTCTTATAAAATTCTCTAGAAAATTCTCATTAAATTCCCAGTAAATTACTCCGTTAATTCCAGATCAAATTCTCAATAAATCCAGGAAATACTTAGAAAGTTGCGCCGTAATTCCCAATAATTTTACTCCAGTACATTCAATGTAAATTACTCCGTCAATTCCAAAATTTACTCTCTAAATTTTCAAGTAAATTCCAAAATAAATACAGAATAAACTTTCTGAAAATAATCAGTAAATTTTGCAATAAATTTTTTATAAATTACTTACAAAATTTCTCAAGTGGAATGTCTCTAAAATTTACCAATCTAGATTACTGAGTAAAATTACTTAGTAAATTTTCAGAAAACTCTCAGTTAAATTACAAGGTAAATTCTCAGTAAAATTACTCAGCAAATTGCCAGTAATTCTAAGTAAATTCCCTGTAAAATTCTCAATAAAATTACTCTAAGAATTCCCACTATGTTTCTCAATAAATTAACAGCAAAATTCCCAGCAATTACTTAGTGCATTACTTTTAAATTGCCACTAAACTTAGCTCATTAATTCTCAGAAATTACCGAAAAATTTCTTAGTAAATAAACAGTAGTTCTCTGTAAAATCCCAATAAATTCTAACTCATTATTTAGCAAATTCTCAGTAAATTCCTCAACAATCTACTTAGTAAAATTTTGATGAATTCTCAGTAAATTACTCATTACAATTCTCTTGTAAAATTACTCAAATAAATTCTCTGTAAATTAAATCAGTAATTCCTAGCAAATTCCTCATAATAACACAGTAAATTTACTCAGTAAATTCCTGAGTAAAGTTCTCGTAATTCCCACAAAATTCCATGGTAATTCTTAGTAATTACTCAGTCAAATTCTCCCAGTAAATCTACTTAGAAATTTCCCAGCAAATCTCAGTAAATTACATACTAAATTGCGAGTAAATTATAAGTAAAATTACAATTAGGAAATCACAAGTAACATTCGCTTGTAAATTCTTAGTAAATTTCCTCTGTTAAATTACTAAG
>NW_021026722.1:0-14050 GCF_004153795.1 Camellia sinensis | reverse complement strand
CCCAAGCAAGAACTTAGAGAATGTATAATACCATGCCCTAGGAGCCGGCTTGAGGCCATAAAGAGCCTTGTGGAGTTTACAGACATGAAAAGGGTACTGAGGATCGATAAAACCTTGGGGTTAATCCATATACACCTCCTCTTCCAAAGTACCATGTAAGAAAGCATTGGAGATATCCAGCTGCTGAATGGGCCAATAGTGATAAAGGGCTAGGCACAAAAGCACACGAACCACTGTACTGAAGGTCTCATGGTAGTTACTACCTTCTTGTTGATGATAGCCCTTGGCAACAAGCCGAGCCTTATAGCAAGCAATAGAGCCATCGAAGTTCTTCTTGATTCTGAAAACCCATTTACAGCCAATGGAAAGCTTGTGAGAAGGAAGGGGCACTAAAGACCAGGTTCCTTGATGATAGAGAGCCTAAATTTCGTCAGACATAGCCTAAAACCAAATAGGAGAGTGAAAGAGCCAACTTAGTGATGATAGGTTCTGTTTGGGTAAGATCAAGAGGGTGAGTGAGAAGAGTTGTAGTTTTGGACCTAGTGAGTATATGATGAACATTAGAAAGAGATTGGGAAGGAAAAGAAAGATCAATAGAGATAGATTGAATGAGGATAGAGACAGGTATGGGGGTTGAAGTAAGAGATGGTAATATAGGAGCTAAAATAGACTGAGTAGCAGTAGGAGAAGATGCATAGGGAAGGACAGCAGAAGATTGTGCAGTAGGCTGTGCATTAGGCTATATAGCAGATGGTGATGGAGCAAGAGTAGACTGAGGAGCTATAGGAGCTGTGGGAAACTAAGACATAGCAAGGCTGGATTGAGAAGCAGGAAAAAGCTGAGGAGTAGCAAATTGAATAGTAGAAAGGACAGAGGACCAAAAGAAAGAAAAAATGGTAGGTAAAGTAGGAGAGACTACAGTAATGTGAGCAAAAGAAAAACAACTCTCATTGAACAAGACATGTTGAGAGAGAAAAAATTTTCCTATATTGGGATCCAAGCATCTGTAGCCCTTAGTGGAATGATGATATCCCAAAAAGACACAAAGAGTGGACCTTGGTTGAAGTTTATTGGAATTGTAAGGCCTAAGCCAAGGGAAACATTGGTAACCAAAGACTTTGAGAAAAGTGTAATTAGGAATGGATTTAAACAATAATTGCTAAGGAGATAAATGACCTAGAGATAGACTGGGCATCCTGTTAATGAGAAACACAGCAGTAGCCATGGCCTCAAACCAATACTCAAGAGGGACAGAAGATTGAGACAACAAAGCAATAACAGTTTGAGTGATATGTTGATGTTTTCTTTCGACAATGCCATTCTGTTCAGGAGTATAGGGACAACTAAGCTGGTGAATGATACAATGAGAGGCAAGATAATCATGCATTTTATGATTCACAAACTCACTACCATTATCTGTGCGAAAATTTTTGAGTGAGAGATTGAATTGATTCTCAGCATAATTCTTGAAATGAACAAATGTAGAGTACACTTCACTTTTAACAAATAAGGGAAAAATCCATGTAAATCTAATGAAGTCATCTACAAACAAAAGGTAATATTGATAACCATTTTTGGAAGCATGAAATGGTCCCCAAACATCACTGTGCACAAGAGAAAAAGGTTGAGAGACAGTCGATGTAGAAAGCTTAAAAGGAAGTTTGTGAATCTTAGCAACATTGCAAGGAGTACGACACAAAACATCATATTTATTTGAAAAACTAACAGGTAAATGTTTAGCTATGTGATGAAACTTTAAGGGTGATGGATGGCCCAATCTTTGATGCCATGTATCCAAAGACACCTTAGACTGGGAAGAAGTGTGGTAAGCTTCTAAGCAAGGAGTAGTAGATGAAGAAGTAAACTGATATAAGCCATGAATACGAGGGCCTCTATGGAGCACCTATTTCGTAAGATTGTCCTGAATGAGAAAAGAGTTAGCATGAAAAATCACAAAACAGTTATTATCTTGAGCCAACTTATGCACAGATAATAGATTGGATGAAATTTGTGGCACATGAAGCATATCTTGAAGGTGAAAAGAAGATTGTGGAGTTGGTTAAATACCCTTACCAACTTGTAGAATAGGCAATGTCTGGCCATTGCCAACTGTAACCTGATCAGTCTCATGATAGGGCTGATAGAAATGAAAATTGCCTAGATCATTGGTAATGTGACTAGTTGCTGCAAAATCCACAAACCATGGTGTGGAAGAACCAGATGAAGGAGATACTGGACCAGATGAAGAAGGTGGAGATTGAATTGTAGAATGAGCTGTGGACTGTGATATGCCAGAGGAGGATGAAAAGTTTGAGGATAAATAATTGGGATCCATTCTGAACCAACAATCAAGAGCAATGTGACTGTGACATCCACAGATTTGACAAGAGGTAGAAGAGTAATTGCCTTGAGTGAACTGTCTATGTCCTTGTCTGCCTCTAGCACCTCTCATAGAGAACCTATTACTGCTGTATTTACTTTTTCTGCCACGATAAGAGCTACAACCCCTATAATTTGAGCCTCTAGATCCTGAAGACTTAGACTCAGTATTGCGAGTTGCAGAATAGGCAATAGTGGAGTCAGTGTTGAGAGTAGATTTGGTCTTATTCTCCATGTGAATAGACTCTGAACAAAGAAGAGAACTCAACTCTTCCATAGTGATTGGCTCAACTTTGGCACGAATTGTTGTTTTCAAAGCATCATACTCATCTGGTAAACCATTCAAGGTTAAAAGAACTAGATCTTCATCATCAAGGATGGAAGAAGCAAGACTGAGTTGCTTAGTTATGGTTTTGATCTGTAAGAGATACTCTTCCATTAATAAACCTCTTTTGGACACAGACTGCAACTTGTTCTTTAATTGATGGATATGAGATCGAGATAAAGATGTATATCTCTTCTCCAAGGTAGTTCAGACCTGTGAACAATGTTGAAGATGAAGAATAGATGAAAACACAGGTGGAGCAAGAGTAGCAGTAAGAAAGCTAAGAAGATGAGCATCAATGATCTTCCAATTCTCGAACTCAGGATTTGGAATAGATTTTCCTGAAGAATTAAGCATTTCTGGATCTGGTGATGCAATTGATCCAGTAACAAATTCAAGAAAATTAGTAGCACGAAGAACATTTTGGATTTGATTTTTCCAAATAAGAAAGTTAGTAGAATCTAACTTGACTGTGGTGAGAGAATTAAAATTTGACCGAAGAAGATTTAGATTTGATGGTAAGATGAATTATGATGTGCTTGAAGATGAATATGCCATTGAAGGATCTTTACTCGTTGGAGAAGAAAGGCTCTGATACCATAACAGAAATTGTAAAATATCTTTTCTTGTTGAATATCATCAAGTCTTACATATATTTATACTCAATGAAGTCTCACTGAATTTGTTACAAATCAATCTAACTCACTCACTCTACTCTCATAACCGTATCTATTATAACTGCCTTTAATATCTTGCACATGCGTAAGCTGAGTTGTTTGTGATGGCTTCTCTTGTGATTTGAGCTGGGAGTGTGACTTAAGCTGAGATGGTTGAGGAATCTGGGAGTGTGACTTGAGCTGAGATAGTTGAGAGTATTCCTCAATACTCTTATCAACAACAAACAAATCAAAAAGAATAAATTTGATACCCCTCCTTCTATGTCAAATTTGACATGGACAAAGTAATGCCAAATACCACTTAGGTGAATGAAATTTTAATTGAAGATGTAAAATATCAAATTTTACATGTAATACAGAAACAAACTTGGTAATGAAAGTTTTCTTCGGTGTTCAAAAAAAAATATATAGGAGCTAGTGGAAGTAAACTTGGTAATGTGATTATTGAAGAAATTGATCTACGAGATGGAGGAATTAAATTTCAATAAGTGGGAAATAGAATAGAAGTGAGTCAAATAGTTATGGATTCATTTTCATTGATAGTGAGTGTGACGACACATGTGATTAATTACTTGAGGAACATGTTCAAGGAATTAAATTTCAATAAGTGGGAAATAGAATAGAAGTGAGTCAAATCGTTATGGATTCATTTTCATTGATAGTGAGTGTGACGACACATGTGATTAATTACTTGCGGAACATGTTCAAGGACCAGTAGTAACAACATCCAAGAGACCAATAGTCTTTACCTCGTAAAATTTTCACTCAAAACTTTAGAATGTGTTTGTATCATAAACAATTTTAGGCCTTGTTTGTCAAGTATTAAAAAAGTCAAAAAATTAAAAAGTTACTATCATATTTAAATCACATTATCTTATTTAAGTCACATTACATCTCTACTACATCACTTCAAACTCAATCCAAATCCAATTCATATTTTATAAAAAGTCAAAAAATACACTTATTTAGAACATTCCAAACCACCCCTTAACACCAACTGAAATGCAACGCAGTCATTATTGTCTAGTCATTATTGTCATGCAACACATGGGGCGGTGATACCAAAGAAGAAGGGAGCGGGGTCACTGCTGTGCCCCCTCCCTGCTATGTTCTGCTGTGCCGTGAAACGGCACAGTTTCATCCCTTTTTTTTTTTTTTTTCACACAGTTTCATCTTCTTCTTATTTTTTTTATTTTTTATTTTTTTATTTTAGAGTTTAGAATTTAAGATTTAGGTTTTAATTTTTAAAATTTATTTTTTTATTTTAGAGTTTAGGGATAATTTTTTTTTTATTTTTTTATTTTAGGGTTTAGGATTTAGGTTTAATCCTTAATTTTTTTTTTATTTTACGGTTTAGGGTTTAGGGTTTAATTCTTAAAATCCTAAGATTTGTTTTTTTACGAATATTGTTTATTTAAGGGTTTAGGGTTTAAATGTCTTTAAATTTTTTTTTATTGTTAACTACCTGTGGCTCCCCTCCTGCTGTGTTTTTTTTTTTTTTGTCATGCTCTCAACGTTTTCAATCTCTTCTTTTTTTTTTTTCGAATTTTTTAAATATTATTTTACAGTTTAAGAGTTTAGGATTTAGGTTTAATTCACTTTTTTTTTTTCCACCCAAACCCTGAAATAAAATAAAAAAATTAAAAAATAAACAGTGACCGCCTAAATCGCTAAAAAAAAATAAAGTACATGATTTTAAGAATTAATCTAAAAGTGAAAGATAGAAAAACAAAATTTGAATGTAATTAAAGACCCTAAATCTCCTAAAACCGTAAAATAAAAAATTTTATTTTGTCGTTTTTTTTTTTACAGCAGAGACTAGTAATATTAAAAGGTTATTCACATGAATCATCACGCCGGTGGAGCTTGACGGATATAGAACTTATCTGCGTCACGGAGTAGCAGTCCTGGAAGATATAAACCAGGGCTATAGATAGTGTGTAGAGGTATCGTGCTATACTGAAGGATGATATGCATTTGTATCTTATTACGCACGAGCTAACTAGAGAGTTACACTATTCGCCATAAATTAAATTTAAAAATTAAAATCCTAAATCCTAATCCATAAAATAAAAAACAAATTTAAGAATAAATGCTAAACCTTAACCCTAAAATAAAACAATTATAAAAAAAAATTTTTTTTTTTAAGAATTAAACCCTAAACCTAAAATAAAATAAAAAAAGATATAATCCCTGAACCCTAAAATAAAAAACAAATTTAAAGCACATGCAGCAGATATAGCTTTTCTTATTAAAATCCTGAACTCTAAAACTCTAAATAAAGAAAAAATTAAATCAGTAAAGAAGAAAAAAGAATGAAACCATGTGAGAAGCATGAGTTATTATATATATTATATAAAAAAAGAAGGAAATATATCGGTGCTATGCGCGAGCACACTGAAATTATGGAGAGAGAGTTATGAGATATTTTTATTAGTTTGTTTTTTTTATGTGTTGTTTGCATGACCTCTGCACGATGAGTTGCCCATCATTTTTGTTGTGCGTGTGTAAATTTAGATTTTTTTTATTTTAGGTTTAGAAGTTCAGGATTTAAAATGTTTTAATTATAGAAATTTTTTTTTTTAATTTTTAGGGTGTCAGCGGATATATTTTTTTTAATGTTTATTTTAGTTTAGGGTTTAATTCTTAATTTTTTTATATTTTTTTATTTTAGGTTAGGTTTTAGCATTTAATTCTTAAATTTGTTGTACTGTACTCTATATTAGTGTTTCGTGGAAGAGATCCGAGAAGGTCGTTCGGCGGTAGATACATGGAGAGACATTATATATCGATGTTCGTTGATTCAGTATTCTCTGTATCAATATTATTAGTTATGGGAGTCATGGACCTACGTGTGAGTAGCTATGTAATGATGTCTTCTAGCTATCTGTCGTGTCTTATATATTAAAAAAAAATTTTATTAGGCTTACAGCATGTTTAGGTAGGAATTTTAGGGTTTAATTCTTAATTTTGTTTTTTATTTTATTTTAAAATTTAAATTATCTTAAAATTTATGTTGAGACTCTCGTATCTTAGCTAGTGAGACTGGGTGGTAGTATAGGATATGAGCCCGTCATCATATATACATCGTCTATGATCTCTAGAGTTTACGTTACTATGTCAGCGTGTGCGTTTATTATCGGTGTAGAGGCGATGGATGAGATGACGAAACAAAAATACATACAGTCAATTTGAAGTGGTGCGACAAGCGGATCTTAGATAAGGACACTGCGTGATGATGACACTCGTCATTGAACTGCCGTATGGAAGTTGGAAGCTCAGTACCAATGTAGTGCAGATTTGAGCCCTTCGAGACGGAGAGTGAACTTAGTAATAGGTTGTAGTTTGATTGTCTGATACAGAGTCCGCGTGTTAGAGATGTGATCTAGCTTAGGCATGCTGGATGGCGTTATATTATTGGAAGCGATCTATCTCTCCGGAGACTCTATTAAGTGCGCGCTATGAAGTCACTTGATTAGAGCGTTGCATGTCTGCATGCAGAGGGACTAGAGGCAGCCGATAAGATGGTGCGTATATGCGTAGTCTGTAGGTTGCAGGATCGACTGGACGTATTGTGGTGGAAGTGCAGACTCACTCTATTACTTGGTCCTCCAGTGTAAAAAATATTGTAAAAAAATCTTAAAAAAAAAGAAAGAACAGAACGAGAAAGCTGTGTGAGCATGACAAAAAAAAAAAAAAACACACAGGGAGGAGGCCACAGTAGTTAAAATAAAAAAAATTAAGAAATTAAACCTAAACCCTAAAAAATAAATATAAACAATTTAAGAATTAAACCCTAAAACCCTAAACCGGTAAAATTAAAAAAAATTAAGAGGATTAAACCTAAATCCTAAACCTAAATTAAAAAACATAAAAAAAAAATTATCCCTAAACTCTAAAATAAAAAAATAAATTTTAAAAATTAATAAACCTAAATCTTAAATTCTTAAACTCTAAAAATAATAAATAAAAAAATAAAAAAAAAAGTGGAGAGAGAAAAGATGAAACTGTGTGAAAAAAAAAAAAGAAAGGGATGAAACTGTGCCGTTTCACGGCAACAAGCAGAACATAGGCAGGGAGGTGGGGCACAGCAGTGACCCCCGCTCCCGTCCTTCTTTGGTAACACCGGCCCATGTTGTGGCATGACAATAATGACTAGACAATAATGACTGCGTTGCATTTTCAGTTGGTGTTAAGGGGTGGTTTGGAATGTTCTAAATAAGTGTATTTTTTTGACTTTGTATTAAAACTATGAATTGGATTTGGATTGAATGTGACTGTAAATAAGATAATTGATTTAAATTAATGATCGTAACTTTTTAATTTTTTGACTTTTTTAAGTACTTGACAAACAAGGCCTAAAATGTTTATGATACAAACACATTCTAGAAAGTTTTGAGTGAAAATTTACGAGGTAAGACTATTGGTCTCTGGATGTTTGTTACTACTGGTCGTTGAACATGTTCCGCAAGTAATTAATCACATGTGTCGTCACACTCATATAATGAAAATGAATCCATAACGATTTGAACTCACTCTATTCTATTTCCGCACTTATTGAAATTTAATTCCTTGAACAGTTCCTCAAGTAATAATCACATGTTGTCGTCACCACTCACTATCAATGAAAATGAATCCATAACTATTTGCTCACTTTTCTATTTAATTTCCACTTATTGAAATTTAAATTCCTCCATCTCGTAGATCATTTCTTCAATAATCACATACCTAAAGTTTACTTCCACTGCTCCTATAATATTTTTTTTTTGAAACACCCGAAGAAACCTTTCATTACCAAGTTTGTTTCTGTATTACATGTAAAATTTGATATTTTACATCTTCCAATTAAAATTTCTTCAACCTACGAGTGGTTTTGGCATTAACTTTGTCCATGTCAAATTTGACATAGAAGAGGAGGTATCAAAATTTATTCTTTTTGAATTTGTTTTGTTTGGTTGATTAAGAGTAATTGGGAAATACTCTCAACTATCTCAGCTCAAAGTCACACCTCCCAGATCCTCACACCCATCTCAAAGCTTAAGTCACACTCCACAGCTCAAATCAACAAGAGAAAGCCATCACAAACACTCAGCTTACGCATGTGCAAGATCATTAAGGCATGTTATATAATGATACGGTATGAGAGTAGAGTGTAGTGAAGTTAGATTGATTTGTAACAAATTCCAGTGAGACTTGCATGTGAGTATAAATATATGTAAGACTTGATGAATTCAATTCAAGAAAAGATATTTTTAACAATTTCTGTTATGGTATCAGAGCTTTTTCTTTCCAACGAGTAAAGATCCTTCAATGGCATAATTCATCTTCAGCACATCATTAATTCATCTTACCACAAATCTAAATCTTCTTCGGTCAAATTTTAATTCTCCACCACAGTCCAAGTTAGAATTCCTACTAACTTTCTTATTTGGAAATCAAATCCAAAATGTTACTTCGTGCTATACTAATTTCTTGAATTTTGTTACTGGATCAACTTGGCATCACCAGATCCAGAAAATGCTTAAATTCTTCAGGAAAATCTATTCCAAATCCTGAGTTCGATGATTGGGAAAGATCATTGATGGCTGCATCTTCTTAGCTTTCTTACTGCTAACTCTTCCTCCACCTGGTTTTTCATCTATTCTTCATCTTTCAACAATTGTTCACAGGTCTGAACTACCTTGAGAAAAGATATACATCTTTATCCTAGATCTCATATCCATCAATTTAAAGAACAAGGTTGCAGTCTGGTTCCAAAAGAGTTTATTATGGAGAGTATCTCTTACAGATCAAAACATAACTAAGCAACTCAGTCTGCTTTCTTCCATCCTGTATGATGAAGATCTAGTTCTTTTATACTTGAATGGTTTACCTAGATGAGTATGATTTGCTTTTTGGAAAACAACAATTCGTGTATAAGGGGTTTTAGCCATCACTATGGAAGAGTGTCGAATGGTTCTCCTCTATATGTCTCGAGGATATATATATATATATATATATTAGACTCTGCGCGAGAGAGCGTTGCACAGTCACGACTGATTAGTGGTAGTTTGAGATTATAGCATGAACGAAAGCTATATATAGTCAACAGGCATATAGTATATATGTCTAAGTGAGTGAGGATGTATAGGTGAGTTAGGACTTTGAGATCTGGTATCGCTGCGCGGAGAGGAGGAGTACATTGCAGATATAGATTCGAATATAATCTTGTCACGCGGGTTTTATTTGTTGATCAGAGGCGGGTGATGAGATGAGGCTCACAGAGGAATATATACGGTATAGACTGAGAGAGAGAAATTTGTATCATCGATGGTACCTTCTACGCCTCTTGTCAAATTCGTGGATGTCACAGTCACATTGAGCTCTTGATTGTTGCGTTCAGAATGGATCCCAATTATTTATCCTCAAACTTTTTCATCCTCCTCTGGCATATCCAACAGTCCAGCAGCTTATATCTCACTCAGAAGCCCACTCTTCTTCATCTAAGTCCAGTATCTCTCCTTCATCTGGTTTCTTCCACACCATGGTTTGTGGATTTTGCAGCAACTAGTCACATTTACCAATGATACTAGGCAATTTTCATTTCTATCAGCCCTATCATGAGACTGATCAGGTTACAGGTTGGCAATGGCCAGACATTGCTAATTCTACAAGTTGTAAGGGTATACCAAACTCCACAACTTCTCTTTCACCTTCAAGATATGCTTCCAAAAGTGCCACAAATTTTCATCCAAATCTAATTATTTGTGCATAAGTTGGGCTTTCAAAGATAAAACTGTTTTGTGATTTTTCATGCTAAACTGTTTTCTCATTCAGGACAATCTTATGAAAATAGGTGCTCCATAGAGGCCTCGTATTATGGCTTATATCAGTTTACTTTCTTCATCTACTACTCCTTGCTTCCAGAAGCTTACAACACACTTCTTCCCAGTCCTAAGGTGTCTTTTGGATACATGATCAAAGATTGGGCCATTCCATCACCCTTAAAGTTCATCACATAGCTTAAACATTTACACTATTAGTTTTTCAAAATAAATATGATGTTTTGTGTCGTTACTCCTTGCAATGTTGCTAAGATTCACAACCTTCCTTTTAAAGCTTTTCTACATCAACTGTCTCTCAACTCTTTTTCTCTTGGTGAACAGTGATGTTGGGGACATTTCAATGCCCACAAAATGGTTTCCAATTTACCTTTTGTTTGTAGATACTTCAATTAGATTTACATGGATTTTTCCCTTATTTGTTAAAGTGAAGTGTACTCTACATTGGTTCAATTCAAGATTATGCTGAGTAATCAATTCAATCTCTCACTCAAAAATTTTCGCACAGATAATGGTAGTGAGTTTTGTGAATCATAAAATGCAATTGATTATCTTGCTCTCATTGATCATTCACCAGCTTAGTTGTCCTATTACTCTGAACAGAATGGCATTGCCGAAAGAAAACATCACATATTACTCAAACCTGTTATGCTTTGTTGTCTCAATCTTTCCTGTCCCTCTTGAGTATTTGGTTTGAGGCCTGTGACGTCGCACAAATTTTTTTTTGTTGAAACGTCATAAAATTTAAAAATAAACGATAACTTGCTAGAATAAGTTTTAAACTACTAATTAAGGAACTTTTAAGTTCTTAACATAGTCAAAGTCCAACGACAAAAATAAAACTACAAAGTTCACCCACAACGTCCACAAACATAGTTAAATCCTATACAAGAGATACAGATTTTATTTGATAAAATCTTGACTCTAAAGGTCAGCCAAGGTTCCGATTATTGGCAGCAGCTCCAATTTTCTAGCCTCAGTCACCTTCTTCGACATAGATCTGCATGAAACGCCAGGGCAACAAAAATAATGCCATCGAGTTTTGCAACACAGTAAGAAAAAGCGTAACCAGACCTACCATTCTTTTAAGAGAAAAAAATAAATATTCTAAATGAGATACACAATATATTAATACATAGAATTTAACAACCATTTAGAATATATTCAGTAATTTTTTTTTTTTAAATTAGTGCACTTCGAAATCTCAACCAAAGAGATTTACACTTACCAACCACTAAGCATGGCAAACGGTTAATTTGAAACTCTCCCTTGGTCAAATATTTAAGTGTTACCAACCGTAACTACCAGGGATGCCCTACGTCCGGAGTTATATACCCAAGTAGTGGCATCCGTGGTCTGCCCCAAGGAAACGGTCTGCCAGGGGTAAGTAACCTCCCTGTGTGCACCCACATCCACTCTTATTCCAAAACCGTTAATACGAAAAGGGTTCAAATAAGTCCCGTGCCATCTTAAGAGTTTCGCAACATAATTTACATGAGAATTCTCAAAACCAGGGCTCACCTGATACCCGGTATTAAACCCTTCATTCAAGTAACTCATATATACGTTAATCCTTTTGGTTAATTTATATACTAAACACAATTATTAAATCTCTAATCACACAATACGTTATAACCAAATCTAAAGAAAACTCCCAACATAAATATTAAATGACATGTCACCCAAATAATAAGTTCAATGTACAAAAATTTAGTAAACAAATTACTTAAAACCATGTTATGAACATAATAACTTAAAATACACAGAAATAAACCATAAAATGCACACTGCCACAAATTTTTGATTTACTAAATTAGAACTTTGTATAAATATGAAAGTGGTGGCATTTTTATCTGTCCAGAAAACTTTTCAGAATAAATAATGTCTTGGCAAGTAAAATTTTAATACATTACTTATACAAGCTCTAAAGTTCATATCAATCTACAGAATAATCCATAAACATGTTTATGGTCATGTTTTTCAGAAAGCATTTTCAAAAATAAATTAATAAATAATTCTTGGAAAATTCCAAGGATTTCTGAGACAGATTTGTCACATTTTCTTTACTTAAATTCCATGCTTAAAATTTAATAGGTCAACCCATAAAATCTACAAATTTAATAATGAAACCTAGACTTCTCAAATTTTCATCTTTTAGTTAGAAATTACCAATTTTGGCTTAGTATAGAGTTTTTAAAATAAATTTTCAAAATACAAAGTAAATCTGTCACACAGTTTTTCAGATTTAGTTATAAAATTTTATAAATTCGTAGAAAGCTCAAAAATTTTTCCAAAAATTTCTGGATAAACAAGACATCATATCAACAATACCAACTTTGTAGAGGAAATCCACATCAAAATTTGATAACTAAAGAAATTATCTAAAATTTGGTGTAAAACATGCTCGCATTCAAATAAGATATTTCTCAAACAGTTCAGATTTAGAAATTTGTAATAATTCGTAGAGAGCTCAAAATTGGTTTTTCCAAAAAATTTCTGGACAAACTAGATATCAATTATAAATAACTTTTGTAGAGAAATCATCTGACAATTTGAATGTAAAATATATAAAAGTCGGGTACAGGTTTGGCAGATTCAAACAGATTATTCTCAACACAGCTTCAGTTTTTAATTAAAAATTTGTATAAAATTTCGTAGGAGCTTCAAAAATTGTTGCAAAATACCTGGATGAACTAAGACCATAATATCAACAACTTTGTAGAAGAATTAATTCGAAAATTTTGATATAAAATTGTCTAAAAATTTGGGCAAAACATGCTGGCAGATTCAACACAGTTTAGACAATTAATCAAATGTACATCTGAAAATTCAATTATATAAAAAAATGAGAGGTTGAGAGGGTTTTCTTACTTAGTGGTAGGGTTGAAAAATGGAAATAATGAAATGGTAGGAAAATATGCAACCTCAATCTCCTCCTCTTCTTCCAACCAGAATTCCCTCTATTTGGATGTAATGGTTTTATGCTTAGTCTAGAAAATGAACTCTCTGTGCAGAAATATGAAACTCTACTAGATGCATTTAAAGAACCCCTCAAGGTCTTCTCTCTCTCTCCACTCTGCTCACACTCGCTTTTTTTTTTTTTCAAAAAATCCCATTTCCCTTTCTCCAATTTCTAGAGCAAGCTTTCTTAAAATTTTTATAAGCTTTTTCCCTAAATTTACAAGCTTTCCTAAATTTTATAAGCTTTTTCCTAAAATTTTTACAAGCTATTCCCCTAAAATTTTATAAGCTTTTCCCTAAAATTTTTACAAGCTTTTCCTAAATTTTTATATGGCATCCCTAAATTCTAAGAAAAAAGTGGTGGGTTTGGTAGGAAGCCTGTGGGTTGTTTGCCCACGGGTTTTTTGTTTGTTTGTATTTTTTTTTTTTTTTTTTTTGTGTGTATTGTAGGGGTTCTGAAAATTGATACCTAAGATTTTAAATCTAAGGTATTAGTAAGAAAAATTATTATACTTGAATCCTAATTAAACTAATTTTATAAACAACAAAATATTGAAAACACCCCAAAAAATTATCAATTCTTAATAGGGTCCTTTGTTGGTGATAGGATTTTGGATTAATAAAACTAATTAATTAAATTTATTTATTTATTTTCTTTCAGAAATAATTTAAATATAGGTTTCACAAGGCCATGGCTACTGCCGTGTTTACTCATTAATAGGAATGCCCAGTCTATCTCTTTAGTCATTCAATCTCCTTCAATCAATTATTGTTTAAATCATTCCTTGATTACACTTTTCTCAAAGTCTTTGGTTACAAATGTTTCCCTTGGCCTTAGGCCTTACACATTACAAATAAACTTTCAACCAAGGTCCACTCTTTGTGTC
>NW_021026721.1:1401110-1468235 GCF_004153795.1 Camellia sinensis | reverse complement strand
AGCCTTTTTTATGTTATACACAAAAGCTAAATCAACAAGCAAGATAGGTAAAAGACTATTGCAAGTTTGGGGAATATAAAGCAAGATGCTCACCCTTGAAGAACCTTTGAAGAACAAATGGTCCAGCCCTCTTCTTTTGATCAAAATCAGTCCAAAAACTCAAGAATCAAACCCCCAAGTCCCTCAATCTCGGAGCTAGGTGTAATAGTGTGTGTAATGGTGCAAAAGTAAGGTAAAAACACACTTTTAGGCCTTAAAACACACACAAAGGAGGAGAGAGAGGGAGGTATAGAGATAGGGTGTATCTATATCTCTAAGCTCTGGTTCTTGCTTCCAAGTCTCTAACCTAGATCAAAAGGAGAGCCTTCCTCTTATAGGGCTCCCTCTTGCAAAGCTTATACAACAAGCTTGCTTAGAGGGAGATCCCTCCATACACGTGTATGGAGGGAGGCAGAGTTGGCGCCAACTGTCACAGCTGGCACAAAATATCTCCATAAAGTAGATGAACAGTGGTCGGCTGCCCAAAAATGTTATTTCGACAAAATTTAGTGCCGACCGGCAACAAGAAGTGCCGACCAGCAACAAACAATGCCGACCGGCAATAAAAAGTGTCGATGGCATCAAAAACCAGCCGGTGACCTTTAGCCACTGCCGGTGGTGCGTGGGGATGCCTCACAAGGCATTCCCTGCTCTTCCAAGGCAAAACACAAGTGTTTGGTGCAAAACCAGACACTAAACAGTCGAGTTCGGAGATCCTGAGGCAAGGCGCGCGAGCCGAGACCTCCGGGAACTCCAAACGAACACAAACATGGATAATCACCGAGTGTTCAAACGGTGACGTCCAAGTCTTGAGGACGGTCAAAAATGGGGTGTCTACAGTAGCATACATATGGCAATGCAAATAGATGGAAAGATGAAAAGCCCTCGGCCGATCACCGGGAAGCTGGACCGGCTGAATGTTTCGGGTACAGAGCATGTTCTGGGTATAGAGCTTGCCAACTATTTTTGAGGTTCGGAAAAAAAAGATGGCCCAAGGATAGAAAAGCTTGAGAGCCCTTCTCTCTTCTTTATCTCCTACCTACCACCTTCAACCTTAACATCTATTCCTCCATTAAAGCTTGATCCTAAGCTCTGGACAAAGGACTTTGGACATTAAAGAACACCCTTAAAAGCTCTTGAGGGACCTTAAAGGGAGTTTGTGAACAAAAAGACTCATCCTTTCAAAGGGGTGAAACCTTGGTCCCTTGGATCAATTTCTCTCTACTTCACTTCTTAATTTAAGCTTTATTTTCATTATGTGATTGTTTTAAGTCCTTATGGATGTGGAGGGAGTAGCTTTAGCCACCTATCCATTGAGTTGATAGCCATTTCTTTATTTATTTTCTTTCCTTAGCTTTAAATTCATAGTTATCATATATTTTGGATCCTTGTGGATGTGCTTGGGAGTAATTTTAGCAATCTATTCACAAGTTCAATAAGTACAATAACTCTTCTCCCTATTACACCACTTATCTCCATCTATCATCTCTCTCAAGTGTGTTAATCTACGTGTTTCAACTCTTAACTCAATGACAACGAGTGTTAGAGGTTGTTTCATGAGGTTGTTTGAGTGATCCATGGGCTTTGGTGTTTGTAAGTGTTGTTCTCTCTATTCATTAAGTATTTTGGAAGTAAAACAAAAGATTTTAGGTCATAGGAAATTGAAATATCCCTTCTCAATCATTGCTGAACATAGATAGGGGTGTTATCATCCTGGTTCTATAACTAGATGAGGAGTTTTCAATGAATTTGGTGAATCCCTTGTTTTAGTAAGCAAAGCTTCCACCAAGAAATAATTTGCATTAATCTACGCTCTCCACTCAATAGCATGGATTTGGGTATTAACTTGTGCATATTCACAAAAAGAAGATATAGGTTCCTATATATTTGTAGGACTTGACTTTGTTCTTGATTTTGATCCACTTAATTTGTTTCTTTGGGAAAAATATCTATTGTATATATCTGTTTATGTTGTTGTTAAGGGTCTTGGCCCATCCATCTTCTCTTTAAGTGATCCCTGTGAATAGAAGAGGTGGAAGGTGTGAGAACTCCCCAGAATGCCTTTCTTTGGCCTTTGTCCTAAGATCCTACACTGACCTAATCCCTAGCCAAAAATGAAATTTGGCCGGTTCATTTTTACTTCGGCCGGTTTACCTAGTGTTTGGCCAGTCATTTCCCCAAAGAACATAACAGACAGTTTTTTAGGAATGCTCCCTTGAGCAGTTTTGGAGCCTCTGGATTGCTTCTTTTCTTTTGTTTGCCATAGCACAGATGGTTTGCATGCTTACTTGTGTTGTGCATCGTTCTTCACATTTTCTGTAGTTGGTAGCTTACTTTTCCTGTCATTTGCATGAGGCCCTCCTCTTTTTTTTGCCATCTTTGCAGCTTTATCTATTTTTCCTGCTCATCACCTTCTATGGCACTCGCATCATCAAACTCCAGCAGTGTGGTACACGTAACCCTAATTATCAAATCATTGCAGTGCGCCACGTAAGCCTATCTTGTCAAAATGCATTTCGCATGGCATTTGCATTTTGTCACTGAACTACGTTGATTTGATTCCTTGCAAAAGGATATGTAGGCAACCTTCAGATTCGACCAAGTTTTATCTACATCTTGTTTGTTTGCCCAAGTCTTATAGCCTCACAAAAATGGGTCGTCTTAAGGCTTTTACATTCACTCACGTTATGAAATGACGCATCGAGCTCTGTTTAAAAGAGGCAACTATAGACACCCCATTTTTTTCTAGCGTTGAGACTTGGGCGCTTCCTTTCAAGTTCCTAATTATGAAAATGAAAGGTGTTAATTTCTACTTGTTCCATGGCAGAAGTTCTAAGGATTGAGCTTTAAACTCTCCAGACGACCTGTTTTGGACAAAATGTTTTTCGACCAAAATGGAAACCTCTTTCAAAATGAGTTTTAGTGGTGCAACTCCAGACATTACCATAATGTTCTGAGGCTCATATTTTTTAAAAGCCATGTGTTGTATTCTTCCCAACAAATGGAGTGAGGAATATAGTGGAAGTGAATGGGAATAAGAGAATCCTTTGAAATACATGTTTCTCCCTGCAATTTAGGCAAACTTGCCCTTGTTGATTTGACGATGTGCTCACTGGCTGGCCGAACACCAAATGATGGTCGGCAAAAAAAGCCCTCGGCCGATCACCGGGAAGCTGGACCGGCTGAATGTTTCGGGTACAGAGCATGTTCTGGGTATAGAGCTTGCCAACTATTTTTGAGGTTCGGAAAAAAAAGATGGCCCAAGGATAGAAAAGCTTGAGAGCCCTTCTCTCTTCTTTATCTCCTACCTACCACCTTCAACCTTAACATCTATTCCTCCATTAAAGCTTGATCCTAAGCTCTGGACAAAGGACTTTGGACATTAAAGAACACCCTTAAAAGCTCTTGAGGGACCTTAAAGGGAGTTTGTGAACAAAAAGACTCATCCTTTCAAAGGGGTGAAACCTTGGTCCCTTGGATCAATTTCTCTCTACTTCACTTCTTAATTTAAGCTTTATTTTCATTATGTGATTGTTTTAAGTCCTTATGGATGTGGAGGGAGTAGCTTTAGCCACCTATCCATTGAGTTGATAGCCATTTCTTTATTTATTTTCTTTCCTTAGCTTTAAATTCATAGTTATCATATATTTTGGATCCTTGTGGATGTGCTTGGGAGTAATTTTAGCAATCTATTCACAAGTTCAATAAGTACAATAACTCTTCTCCCTATTACACCACTTATCTCCATCTATCATCTCTCTCAAGTGTGTTAATCTACGTGTTTCAACTCTTAACTCAATGACAACGAGTGTTAGAGGTTGTTTCATGAGGTTGTTTGAGTGATCCATGGGCTTTGGTGTTTGTAAGTGTTGTTCTCTCTATTCATTAAGTATTTTGGAAGTAAAACAAAAGATTTTAGGTCATAGGAAATTGAAATATCCCTTCTCAATCATTGCTGAACATAGAAAGGGGTGTTATCATCCTGGTTCTATAACTAGATGAGGAGTTTTCAATGAATTTGGTGAATCCCTTGTTTTAGTAAGCAAAGCTTCCACCAAGAAATAATTTGCATTAATCTATGCTCTCCACTCAATAGCATGGATTTGGGTATTAACTTGTGCATATTCACAAAAAGAAGATATAGGTTCCTATATATTTCTAGGACTTGAATTTGTTCTTGATTTTGATCCATTTAATTTGTTTCTTTGGGAAAAATATCTATTGTATATATCTGTTTATGTTGTTGTTAAGGGTCTTGGCCCATCCATCTTCTCTTTAAGTGATCCCTGTGAATAGAAGAGGTGGAAGGTGTGAGAACTCCCCAGAATGCCTTTCTTTGGCCTTTGTCCTAAGATCCTACACTGACCTAATCCCTAGCCAAAAATGAAATTTGGCCGGTTCATTTTTACTTCGGCCGGTTTACCTAGTGTTTGGCCAGTCATTTCCCCAAAGAACATAACAGACAGTTTTTTAGGAATGCTCCCTTGAGCAGTTTTGGAGCCTCTGGATTGCTTCTTTTCTTTTGTTTAGTGTGATTTGTTAGATTCAACAGTAGTTAGGCTTAATCTATTCATTATTGTAATAATCTATGTCTCTCTCTCTCTCTCCATTTTCTCATTCGAATTGTTGTAATAATCTTTCAACTTCATGTCTTTCTAATCCTTATATGTATTTGCTTTCAATATTGCATCATGTTTTCTTTATCATGCCTATATGTTGCATCTACTTTTTCATGCATTGGGACCCAGATCATCTACATTAATATGATGTGTTATCTTCAAAAATAAATACCTACATAAATGCATATGTCGTGGTGATATTCACGTAACATCGTAGCATCTCAACTCCAAGGTACATGTTCTACGTGTATTACATTGGGAACTTGCATATATGATCAAGCATATCTATACATATCTGTATTTATCATGGCACGCCTTGGAGTAGTAGGTGAGCATTTTGAGCTTTAGCATATTGTATATGAGTATTCCTTACCATATTTGTTGCTATAACATGAGGCTAACTGCTTAAGTGAGATATCTATTTGAATGCTAGTGGACAAAGGTTGTGTTATTTATTTTGAAGTGTAGATGATCCTTATATTGTAGATTTTATACAAGAAAAATTCTTTTCAAAATGCATGAAGTCAGAGCATAATCAAAATTTACTACACAATATATATTTGAATGCCTCATATAGTAATGATAGCATTATTAATAATCAGAATATGAATTTACATTGATTATAAAAACCATATTATGACTTAGTAGATGTCGATATTTGATTGGGTGAGTGGGGTGCTCAATTAATGACATTCACCTCTCATACCTATGTCCCCAAGCCAAGATACTTTGCTTATGATGAACAGTGGCCTTTGGCATGAGTCATGGGTTTCCTAATTTTCCCAAAAGATTAGGTGACGACTCTGAAATCTGGTGATGTAGTCCATTCTAGGCAATATTTTTCAATAAAAATAGATTTTCTATAAAAGTTGCTGGATTTGGACTCTCATTTCCTATCTTACATTGCATTATTAAGACTAGATCCGGAGATCGAGAGTCCGAACTGTTGGGTGTGCTTGGTAACTGTAGACATCCCATTTTTGACCGCCCTTAAGACTTGGGCGCTACTGATGGTTTACTTGGTGATGAAAGTTGTGCAGTGTAAAGATTCGATTTCTTCAGCAAGAGGAGAGTCAAATCCTAACCTCACATCCCATTTTTTGGACCAAAGATATTTTGGATGGTTTTTAGACCTTAAAACCCTCTCTTTCAAAATATTTTTGAAATAAAGTTCCTTCGATGTTCCGACGCTCGTATTTTGTTAAATGTTGCACTTTTCGGTAAACCGAGCAAGGACAAAGTGGAAATGAATGAAAGAGAGATGAAATCTTTGAAAAATCTTTCAAAAAACTTTGTTCGGGGGTTTGGAGTTGAAGAAAAGAGGAGAAGAGGGAAGAAACCAAGTTGGAGAAGAAGATGGGCATGAATCGCTAAGAGAGAGTCAAGCAGACCTCGCTAAATTAGGCCTATCCTTTTCAATACTTGGATTTCAGCTATGAGGCCACCACCGTTGGAAATCTTACTTCTGGGGCATCATTTTTCACTTAAGAATCTCCTAAAGCCATGTCCGGATGGGGGATATATGATTGGTTGAAATTGGGTATCATTCTGGTTGGACTGAAACTGAGCAACCTTCACTAAAAGAGGGATATCTCTTAGCACACATGAAATTTTGAGGTGAGGCTTCCAAATTTGGAAAGAAGACTTCCAGGGCTACAGTTTAGGCTCAAGAATGACTTGAAAAGGAGTCCATATGATGGAATTAGGCTTGCTTCAAGTCAGGGACTAGAACTGATTTTTTCCATCGGCCTCTATGGGACTGCATCGCCCACAATTGGACCTCATCGGCCATAGGTCGGCCAAAAGTGAACCTTATCTGCCAAAAATGATGGCCATTCGGCACCAAAGATGGCCGGTTGGCCAGAAGTGTCCAGAAAGCCCAGAATTGGCAGATATTTTCCTCTCCAGCTGTTGTGCACTGCATCAGATATTTCCAAATGAGATATTTCGGCCAAATGCTCATATATTGCTACATATTGAGCCATATCTCATATATTAAAGGGTTGACAATTGTGGGACTCTCTCTCTCTAAAACAAATTCCTCTCTCTCTACAAGATTTTGTGAGCAAAATCTGAGCCTCTCTCCCTAGAAGCTCATTCTCTTCTTGTTTTAAACTTTAAGCTTAGAATCCTCTACACTTTTGCAAAGAGACCCTTAACCAAACTTAACCACCATTGGGATGAGGTTCTTTGAGGATCATTTGGAGCTCCAAAAGGATGATTTTGGCTCAAATTTTGGCTGATTTTGCTGCTGTCCTTCAAGGGTAAGCTCTTGTTCCTTTAAACCTTTGCTTTGCATGCCTATTTTACCAACTTTGTAAACTGTTTTTGGCTTGGTTTTGACTTTTTCAGTCCTAAAAGTGATGGTTTAAGCCTATTTTGTGTTAGGGGGTTGTCTCTCCCTAATGTTTCCCTCTCAATCACCCAGTGATGACGTGGAAAATTTTCACATTCGCTACCACGCAACTAAGAATATAGAGTATTCTTCTCTAATGGAGTAATCTATTAGTAGGCACATTGCTCCACTGTCCTTAGGATATTGGAAATTTCTTTCCATTCTCAACTAGGCTACGTAGAGCGCTATGCTTAGAATTCTCTATCTTATAGAGTTCCAAAAACTCTATTCACGTCACCTTTACTAATAAAACTTTATGTGACTTAGTTACACTACCACAAAACTACTTACCTATATGCACATGACCCGGAGGGTTTGCATGACCGCATACAATAATGCGCCACACGACCCTTTGTGTTTACAAGACAGCATACAATAATGCGCTATAGAACCCTAGGTCTTAACTTCGTAATCTTATGAGAAGTAAAATAAAGATAAGCTGCTTAACGGTTATAGATCGCCTATAGATGGCTCTCCGCTGACCTATTACTTAAATGGAGTGTAAAATCTGATATGGAGGGCACTTAGTTAGGGATATAGGCAACAAACTAGTGCAATTTCCAATTGTGAAACATTTTGCGCCATTATCCACCTAACATTAACAATATTTAATTCCTTCTCTCTACCACACCATTGTGTTGTTGAGTACTAGGAATAATCAATTTTCTAAGCATCCATTTCTCTTCACAGAGTTTTCTAAAAATAACTCAAATAGATACTCGCCACCTTGGTCAAAACTAAAAGCACGAAATCTGTTATCTAATTGATCTCAACCTCATATGTGCAATGTCAAAAATCATCTCAAAACTTTTGACTTATGGGAGGTCCAATAGTCTTGACTTAGATGCGTATCGTAATCTATAAATGTGTCGAAATTGAGGCTTAGCTATCATACCCTTACACATATCTATAAATGCGTATCGTAATCCACTATGATATTCCTACTTACTTGTGCGCACCCATTGCGAACAAAGTTACACATTCACATGAGAACAGGATGTCATAAGCGAGTGGACCCGAGAAGGCTTACTCAAACCATCGTGTCATCATCTCATTAATGTGATTGAGTATAACAAGCCACTGAATCATGACCAATGTCATAAACTAATTCCAGTCATCTTAATGTGTGAGTTCTCGAGGACAAGTTTTAAAGGTTTAGGCCCAACTAGGTAATGACTCACGACTAATTCATATTCACTAGATCATAAAAGGATGTCATGGAGATATCAAGTGCGCCTAAGTCGCAAATTTAACTAGTAAGTGCTAATCCCCTGCACCTTCAAGTCAATTTTATTCTCCATATACTTTACTGCATCTAGTTGAAAGATGACGATACTCCTCTTGCCATATCTATTTCTCGCTTCATTGTTACTTGCAATTAATTCTACTATCCACAAGAAGGAGAGAATAAGCTATCAATTATGACAGCTCCTAAAGTAACTTAAGCGCGAATTAGGCTAAAGAGTCTAATTCAACACAATGCTCTCACGAGTCATGCGTCAATTCTTAGAGTCATAACAACCTTGCCTTGACCTTTTCATTATTATGCTGCAACGTTTGCGCTTAGTGGTAAACGTTATTAAAAAACGTTAGCCTAGCTAAGGAATCATACAAAGAAGCCCCTCCTCATGTCTCACACTCAAGTGTGGAAACAGTAAGTGTCCAGACTTAGACAAGTTGGCAATGCTAATAGATTTTGCAGACACTTGGCGCTAATCTCTTCACTTAGTGTTAATAGATTTTTCTGCTTTTAAGTGCTAATCTTTTCACATAGTGTTAATAAAACGCACACTTTTATAGTGCATGAAATTTTGCTCCATCCAACTCCCAATAATTGGGTAGAGAGCAAAACACTACTCATACTGCCTACTCGTCTTACACTTAATGACTAATTCATTTAAGCTCGCAAAGACCATTAGAGCTATAAGAGGTGGTGAAAATATTTTTACAGAGAGGTCTAAACTTTGATCAAAGAAAGAGTTTATTTTTTTATCACCCAAAACTTCGCCAAAGCTAAAACTTGAAGTTTCTTGCTGAGATTTCAACAACATACTCCACAACTTGAGGGTGATCAAAAGAAAGTTTGTAAATCAAAAAATTCATCATTTTCTTGAAAGGTGAAACTTCGCAAACTAATACTTCCTTTGTATCTTTTTTATAACTGTTTTATTGCTTTAACGAGAAAACTGCACCACCCACATATCTGTTTTAATTTATTATTATTTTTATATAATTGTTTTATTGTTTTAATGGGAAGGCTGCACCATCCATATATCTGTTGTAATTTATTATTGTATATAAACTGTTTTTTATTGTGCCGAACAAGGCAACAAAACCAGGGCGACTTTGAGTTATGTTTCCTTACTTTGGCTCAATTAAGGTTTGACCTAAAGTCTCCAAGACTTTTGCTCATCTAAAGAATGGGATTACATTGTTCACATTTGAACATCTTTACTAAGTCTAGGTCAACCAATTAACTTCCATAAGCTAAGTCAATTTAGAGAGAAATTCGCATCGGGATTAATTTGATTAGCATAATATAATTTTGCCGCAAAAATCTAAATTGAATAGTGACAATATTACACAAGTCGCAAGATCGAAAATCTGCTATGCTCGTAATCATCTCTTGCGCCACAGGTGACAATTACCCAAAATTCAATTTAATTTATGCGCAAAATATTAATTTTCGGGAGTAAATCTACAAAGATTTCTCTCAACCGGACAACCTCCCACTAACTATGGCATGTTTAAAAGCATGATAAAAAATTCTAATTCCATACAATAGCATCATAATGTAGATTCACAATCAATACATGCAATGTTACATTTAATAACGGAATTAAAACAAAAAACAATTAATCATGCTATTCTAATCACAACATATTACAAACCCTAAAAAAAATAATATGTTGTATTTAATATTCAAATTATGCCATAACAGAAACTGTATTACTTCTGAAATTTTCTGAAATTTTTCTGAATTTTTTTGGAATTCTAAATAACTAATAAACACACATTAAATTAGAAATAAAAAATTTCAAAATCTGATAAACTGAAAAAATTATTCCAGTAAATAGAAAAACATTTCAGAAGTCTATAATAAAAAATTCAACCCTAGAAAATAATTTATGCAATACCAGAAGCATTTTGAAGCATAAATAATGAATTATAATCACAGGAAAAATACTTTTTGTTTTCATAAAATTTTCAAAATTTTACAAAAGATAGAAAATATAATTTTGAGTCTAACGGTACTAACCACGTTTAAAACAAAGCTATAACGAATTAATTATGACCATTTAACGTAATTCTGAATTTAAAAACAAAACAAACAGACCCTTACATCAGCAGCCAAGCTGGCGGAGGAAAAACAGCGCGACTCAGCGCACGCGGCTCGGCTCGCGGCTCAGCACGTAGAGAGCGTGTGTGGTGCGGAGGGCGCACTCGTGGAAAGCACAGAACAACGCGCGCATAGAGGTGCATGAGAGCGCGTGATGGCGCGTGGAGGCCTCCCACGGCGTCAGGTGGCGCGTGAGGCCCACGCTCCGCCTTCCAAGGTGTTTTCTAGTTCGATTTTTGTATAGCCGGACTCCATTTTTCACAATAAAAACATTTATGGCATTAAAAATAACATTTAATGAACATAAAAATGAAATGTATCACATTCTCAATCAATGAGAGTTGAAGTGCAAAAAAAACCGTGCACTTCATGTTCCTCCTCCATTAATTTTCATGCATATAATGTGTATATATTTATATAAAAAAAATACACATATTTTAATGCATAAAAAATAAGCATGAAAAATCATATAGGCTCTGATACCAATGTAAAACAAAATATTATATTACAGCGGGAAAAAATAATTCGGATCATACCTTAATGACACAACATCGTGGGTAAATCACGTGCTTCCAAAATCTGATCAGTCAACGAACCCAGCAGTGGAGTGATACTACAAAATGAGTATCACCCACACAAGTCACAGTGCAAAATGGCTTGATCGTTATTTTCTGGGAGAGAGTCAGAGAGAGAGTCTGGGGAAAAAAAGTTATGGGTAAAAACCACATAACGTATATCTTTAGATTAACCATATAATCTGATATATAACCAATATCTATCTATCCATCTATCCATATCTATTGATATGATAGATATAGATATCCTGAATGGTTATCCAAATAAGTTTTGAATTCAAATTCAAACTTACATGGATAATGTTCAAAAGGTTCAGGTTCCAAAGGTTTTAAGGGTCATGCCACATGGGCGCCCAATTTCTAACAATATATATATATATATATACACATATTTGTTAATCATTTCATTTTTAGTTTATATTTATAAAAATTTAAAAACTGCCACAAAAGCTTATTTGATAATTTTTTTGATTTATAAATGGTTGTCTTAGTTTATAAATATGAGGAAAAAACGTCAATTGAAAAAATGAGTTTACGTTGGTTTTAAACAGAAATTAAAAAATTTGAATAACAAATTTTTTTTTCAATTAATTTTTTTTAATCAATTTTTTTCCCCAATTGTAATGTGTATGATCCCATTGTCATAAATAATAAAAAATAAATATAAATATTTTAAACATGAACAAACATATTTTTTAATTTATGTTTTTAAAATTTTTGAAACATTTATTTCAAACCAAACGCGTTTGTAGTTTATGCTTTTTTTAAAAATAAACAAAAAAAAATTTATAAATTTTTTATAAATATAAACAAAAAAAACATAAACGTTACCAAACACAAATATTTACAAAAAAAATAATATAAAAATGCATAATAAGAATACATATCGTACATACCCCCGACATTACCCAAAAAGAAATATATATTCATGCCAGATGAAGCCTTGTTCCTTGTATAAGTTGTTTCCAATGATGAAATCTTAGTGGATGGTTCTAAGTAGGGTTGGGAAAACATTCATCTCACTTGTCAAAATTTAATGGCCAAACTAATTCGTCATAGAATAGGTAGTTTTAATGATTCAAAAGAATGACAAATGAGAGGCCATTTGATTCAACCCAATCCGTTAATATCCTAAAAAAATGATGTTATGCTTTTTATTCTATGTGTGTTAAAAAAAGATTCTTTTATTTAGTAATTATATTTGCTATTTATGAAATATGAAAGTTGAGCATTTATTTTTTATAATATAAAATAAAGAATAAAAAATTTTGTGTCCAAAATAGTAAAGAATTACTAAAAAATAGTTTGAAAAAAATGCCTAAAATAGTAAAGTCTAACACCAAATCGATCCGCACCCACCCACCAACCTCTGTGTCCACTAACTAAACGAAAAAATGTGGATTGATTTTTCTAATCCGTCTAAGTTCGGATAGATGGTAAATGAAAATCTACCTGACTCAATCTGATCCGCTACCACCCTTGGTTCTAAGGTTGAGGCGATCAAACATGGTTTGATGTTCATATTTTGACAAATTGGCAGTTTTTTATTGGTTTTTCATTCCTCATTTTAGCATTATCATGTCATTTATCACTGATTGCATGAAAGGGGAGAATTTATATGGACAAAGGAAACAACTAAGGCCTTTCAATTGTGTAAGCAAAAGTTGGCCTATCTCACTTAATTTCTCGCATCATTTTAAGTTGCATTGTGATGTGTCCAAGGTTGGAATTGGAATTATCCTTAACGGAAATTCAAATTTTTATGTGAAAATTTACCTCCAAAATCACCATAAACTGGTTATAGATACAATATTTACCAATTGGAGGAGGCTTTATCTCCAGTCCGTTAATAGGAGTGGAGGGTGCAATTGGGGCCTGGGTCTATCTTAAGTTCATTTTGATAATTTGAATTATATTTTTTATAAGATTATTAAATAAATTATTCATGCAAAAAAATTATTAATCAATTATTGATATTCGCATGATCGGTTCATATTAATTTTTAAAAAATTGATGACATGTATAATTTTAAGCATAAACTATTATTTTTTGTAAGATAAATTTTATTCCATCATATAATTACTAATAATTAATTTTGAAAATGTGTAAAAATGTATGAGAGATACATTTGTATCAATGGTTGAGATCTTTCCTGATCAACATCTAACGGTTGTCTCTCAAACACTCCTCTCATTTCTACCCAAGTGTATCAAACACTCCTCTTCTTTTGTCTCTCACAGGTCTGCCTCCCACCTAACCCTTCTCCCTCTCTTCTTCTTGATTTCAAATGGGAGTCGAGTGTTCTCTAAATCCTTCTTGGTACCTTCACTCGCTTCGACTGAACTCATTCGATTCAAGTTTTTCAGAGCTCGAACTTCCTCATCCAACCCTTCTAGGGTTTTTCGAATGGCCACCGAGCCTCCTTCTTCATCCTCATCATCACCACCACACTCCGATTCATCCTCGGTCCCCGCTTCTCCTGCCATCGATTTTCTCTCTCTCTGTCACCGTCTCAAGGTATTCCTCATCCAACCCTTCTATGTATATATTCTATGTATATATGTATCGATTCTCTCTCGAATATCATTGCCTAAATTTGTGATTTTATTTTTTGGGTTTGGGGGTTTTTTGGGGCTTGATCAGACGACGAAGAGAAGGGATGTTGAGAATCCAGAGTCCATAGCCGATCGTATGTATCGAATGGGGTTGATGGCTCTCAAATAGGAATGCTGATTGATCTACATCAAGTTGGAATGATGCTAAGGTATAGTTACACAGTTTTCTCTACATCTACCCCCCGCATCCTTGGTGTTTGGTTCTGGTGATTTGTCTACTGATTTTTTTATTTTTTATTTGTTGTTTTTTTGTTAGCTGTTGGCCACATTGGGATTGTTTGGGTTATAAAATTGGCTTATTCTCACTGAAAAATTAATGATTTGTGTTTCCTCACTTTGTCATTACATATTGATTTGCATGTGGGTGTGATTTGCAGGAATTCGGAGAATCGGAAGTCGGCATCAGGTTCTCCAGAGAAGGAAGACAGGTACTACACCACGAGAGGGTCAGTGGCTGGGTTGGGGTTGGGGTTGGATGGAAAGGCCGGTGGTTCGATTATGATGGATGGAGGAGAGAGAGTTGGTGGTAGTGGCGGGGATGAAAACAGAGGAGAGATTGTTTGGCCGAAGCTGTATATAAGCCTTGTATGGAAGAAAAGGTAAGTCTCTGACTGAGTAAGAACTGAGTTTTGTTTGACTTTGGGGCTAAGTAAGTGGCTATCAAAAAGAAATGGAACCGTTGAATAAGAAAGTATTCGAATTATTTTCGGCTACAGGTAAATTAAGTTTGGAGGACCAAACTTCCTAAAGGGGGGAAGACTGTAATACCCCTGTTCCGTAATATGTTAATTGGTCCTTAACATGACGTGATTATGTATTTTGATATAATTTTGTGTTCCACTATGTGAAATATATGTGGTTTGAAGTTCTATCTGTTCACCGTAGGAATATCTGTTTGAATAATCAGCTTTGGAAATTTAATTGAGGGCCTTATCGGCCACAGAACCCGAAATCGATTACGCCATTGTGGTTGGCATAATTTTTAGAGCCTACGGTGAAATTTAATTGAAAATTGATTCTGGTCAATTTAAACTGATTGAAATGATAAATTAAGTACCCCATTATTTTATATTATTATATTGACTTAGTGGGACTTAATATATTTGAGCACTACACCTTATTTCTCTCCCTTGGCTTATTTTGGCTGATTCTTGAACTCAATTTGAGAGGGAGAGCCGACTATAGGGAGGGAGAAAGAGGGATTGTGCAACTTTGGTCTTGAAACTTGGAGATTGGAAGTCTAATTCAAGATTTGATCATAGATTGTGAGGATCAAGCTCCTAGGTGAGTGATTCTTGGATTATAATTGTAATTTTGTGCATGTCCAAGCTATCTTGGTGATCAAGAACAAGATTGTAATGAAGTTGAGTTGTGTTTGTTGAATTGAAGCTTAATATGTGCATGCATGTAAGAAATACTTTGAAATTTACATGTTTGAGCACAAATGTGTATAACCCATGTGAAATATTAAAGGAAACTCATGTCTTGATCACCATTTGTGTTATCTAAGTTGAGAATGTGGCTAATCCATCACATGCATGTACACATTGAGAAGATATGAGCTTTGAATGCATGAAAGGGTTACATTGGTAATGAGTTGGTGGAAAATGAGCCATGCATGTAAATAAATTATGAAATTGAGCTTCAATGTGTTGTAATTCTATGTTTGTACCATGTTAGTATATGATTATGTGAAGTTTGGGCCGAAATCATGCATTTAGAGCCTTTGAATGTTGAGATAAAGCTCAAGAACTCAATCTGGAAAAACCCATATTTTTTATGTCCGCTCGAGCGGGTTAAGTGACGCTCGAGCGAAGAAATCGAGCTCCCAGCATTTTCTGCAGACATGGTTCCCGCTCGAGCGTGGAAGTCGACGCTCGAGCGTGGGAGCTATTTTGACAGGCCTTCCACTCGAGCGCTCTACTTAACGCTCGAGCGTATTTTTCATGCAACCAGTACTTTTGCAGGCCTTGAGGGTCCGCTCGAGCGGGTAAATTGACGCTCGTGCGGGGACCCTAATTTCTGGAATTTTGTTCATGCGTTCTGTGTTTCGTTTTCCGTTCTCTTTCACTTGTAATCACTCTTAGGCGTATGTTAAACATTATAAATGAGTTAATGAGATAAAAATAAAACCTGAAGAGGAATATGTGAATTAAGGGACGGATTGAATTGTTAATGACCCTTTTGTGTGCATGGAATGTGTAGGGTCAAGCTCCAGGGCGAATCCACAAGCCGATCACTGTGAGTAATATCAATATTTGAATGCTTGCGAATGTCCAATTGTTTACTCCCTTTTAAGCTTTATGAATTGCTAATTGGGATTGTGGATGTAAGTCTGATATGATTGCATGAATGGACCAAAGGTCGTTTTGATGTGAATGAATGGACCAAAGGTCGTTTTGAAATGAATGAATGGACCAAAGGTCGTTTTGATGTGAATGAATGGACCAAAGGTAGTTTTGATGTAAATGAATGGACCAAAGGTCGTCCTGATATAAATGAATGGACCAAAGATCGTCCTGATGTAAATGAATGGACCAAAGGTCGTTTTGACACATGTGAGTGGGCCGAAGGCCGTTTTGACATGAATGAGTAGGCCGAAGGCCGTTTTGACATGAACGAGTGGGCCAAAGGCCGTTTTGACATAAATGAATTGGCCGAAGGCCATTTTGACAAAAATGAATGGGCCAAAGGCCGTTTCGACATAAGTGAATGGGCCGAAGGCCGTTTTTCCATGAATGGAAACCCAAATGGGCCAAAGGCCAGAATGTTGGAACTACAGTTACTTGATTTGCATTTCGTATAGTCTTATATATTTGCTAATTAGAAGTATGAATTGGGCCCAAGGCCCTTTGGAGCATGTTGTTCTACATATTGTGATGTAACTGTCATATTTGATATTATTCACTGGGCTATCGCTCACGCTCATTCATGTCTTTGTAGGTGAGCCAAGAGAAGTTCAAACGCAGCCCCAGTGAAGTCTGCCAGGAATAACATGAGTTTGGAGAGTCAGCCTTGTGTCTCACGCACGAGACTCAACCTTGCCATTCTGTTATGTATTTCCATTTTGTCTTGTTGGCAAGGATCTTGTGTATATCAGTATGTAATTGTGATATGGGTTGACTCAGTTTAGATGATCCTGTCTGTAATGAATTTTGTGAAACTGTATTTTTGACGTGGGTTATTAACATATCTGAGCATGGTTTGTTTGATGTGCATATAAGCACGGCTCTATGGACAAAGTTTTTAAATTTTTGCTTCCGTTTGGCCCCTTTACTCTGACAAGTTACGTCTGTATCGGTCTGAGGCCGTAGGTAATCACAGGATTACTGGCCGGTCATGTCCTTAACCCATAGGGGCGGGTTTGGGTCGTGACACTGCTCGCTCCCCTTCTCTTTTTGTCTCGAGTCGATCACTTCGCTCACTCTTTTCAAACTACAAGTAAAGACCACTCTATTTAAATAGATTAGACGTGAGTACCTATTTAAATGAGTATACCATCTGCTCCCTACGTTGTTGTCGCCGCCGTATGTAAGCTCCATGTGCATGGAGTTCATTGTTTAATAATTGTGAATTTGTGAATTTGTGAAATTTTATTACCAATTGTGAATTTGTGAAATTTTATAATAATTATAGAAATACAAATTTCTATATAATAAGTCACAAAGGTTTTTGAATTTCGAGCTCAGCCATTGAGTTATTTGAATGATATATATATATTGAGTTATTGAGTTCTTAACTGCTGGGTTCTTGACTATAGTATTTAATTGCTGGGTTCAATAGAGTTATTGAAAACATGACTTTAGTATTCTTCTTGAATTTTTGGTAGACTATCTGAGATCATGAATATTTGAGATCATCCCACAAGTAAAATTGGTAGACTATCTCTTCAAATCAAACTTATAGCATAAAACCTGTTTGAGCTGCTTCCAGAAGCATCTCTTCTCGGGTCATCCTCTTCTCTTCTCCTTTCTTTTTCCTTTTAATTGGCTGCCAAAAGAAAATTTATTCAGTTCAAGCTACTTAACTGCACATCCTAAAACTTGCAATAGCTATCCAGTTGAATAGTCATCGGAAATTTTCATGATTAGCATTTTATTCACATGGAAGAATACCAAGAGTTATTACAAATTAGCATTTCATGACTAGCATTTTCATGAATAGGAATCAACCAATTCATAACATTTATCATTAAAAATTATCATTTCATTCACATGGAGGAATACCAAGAGTTTCTTCTTGAATTTTTCTTCTTCGGGTAATTGTTCTTCTTCTTGAATTTTTTTTTTTCCTCTCTCAGCTTTTGCTTTCATCAGAGCTTTTGCCTTCACCACTTTGGCTGCTCAGCTATTCACTTCGGCTGCTTGACATCCTGCTCGGCTGCTCGGTTAGTTTATTACTTTGGTTCTTATTGTTTTTCTTTTGTTATTTCTTTGGTAACGTTTGGCTTTTGCTTTGACATTGAGCCAACTGATATATTGCTTTGCTATTGAGTAAAACTAAAGAAGAATTCTGCATATGATTTCGACAAGAATTCTGCATATGAATTCTGCAGAATTTTGGCTGATCAATCCCTTGGTCTCAAGTAGAACGGCTATTTGTCCCCAAGGGATAAACGTTGTTGTAAACTATGTCAAGTTGTAATTCAAATATTGTTTTGCTATGTTTTTTTGTCTTCACTAATAGAATTCAAGTGTTTTCAGCAACAATTTCAATCAAAACACATCTATTGCATTAAGCTCTATATTCGTTACATAATCTGCGATCAAGTTGGTTATTGACTTTGAATTTTGTATTCATTACATAATATGCATCTAAGTTGGTTGGTCTGAAGCTCACTTTGAATGTCCATATCATTCTTCTACACAAGTCAGAATATACAATGACAAAAGCAATTATAGCCTTTTTTTTAGGAGGCAATTGTAATGGGGACAAAGGCGGCTTACCTACTAGACCACTTAATTCATTGTCTAAGGCTTAATTCATATGATTTCTACAGAATTCTGCATATGATTTCGACATGGTTTCAGTTTTAATTTTGATTTTGAAATGGATTTGAATGATTTCGGTTTTGATTTTGAAATGGGTTTGTATGATTTCATTTTTGATTTTGAAATAAGTTTTCGAATCTCTGTATTTTGGTATTTATGTATTTCTATGTATTTCTATTTATGTATTTTGATTTCGAATTTGTATGATTTCGGTTTGTATGTTTGCGGCTTTATATTTTGGTTTTGAAATAGGTTTCTAGATAAATACCAATCACCAGGAAGCAAGGCTAATCTTTTGGTCAGTTTACCAAGGCTAATCTTTTTTAATATACTCTAGGAAGCAACTGAATTAGCTATATACATACCAATCACCTTTCCAGATTATTTCTAGATAAATCATAATTCCAATATTCAAAAATCATCCCATAAGAATGTCTACTCCTACAGTATTAACTCAATTACTCATCCCTAGCAAACTCTAAGATCCTGAAAATAATAATAATAATAATAATAATAATAATAATTTGAATCATCAACTAAGAAAATATTAGGTGTATTATATAAAAAGATTTTGTATATACAAATTGTGCATAAATTCAATTTTAAAAAATTTGGTTTGTTTGTTTACTTAATTTGTGTGCGTGTGTGTGTTTAAAAAAAAACGGTGTTCCTATTTTTGTGTTTATGTGTTTATAATTTATTATGTTTTCGTATAATTTATTATGTGTTCGTATTTTGGTTTGTTTGTTTGTTTGCACTATCACAAATGTTCGCAATTTTTTAGACTTAACCAACAAGAAAGAGGTCGGTAATTTTGTGTTCGTAATTTATTGCACTGTAGATCGGTAGATCGGTCGACGCAACCAACAAGAAAGAGGTCGGTATCCTCTTCAAAATTTTCCTCCCTTTTCTACGCATATCTAAGGTTTCTCTCTTTGTTTTATGTGTGTCTCTTTGTGCCTTTAGAGATCGGTATCTAAGGTTTCTTTGTTTTATGTTCTGTAAAATGCCTCAAAATTTTTATTTGGGTTTTCGTTGGGTGTCTAATTTTTTATGTGATTTGTTTCTCATTCGGGTTTGATTGTGTGATTTATATGATTTATGTGATTTATGTGATTTATATTATGTGATTTTTATGTGATTTATATTATGTGAACCTATTGTGTGATTTCTGGTAAAATTTTATGTGAACCTATATTATGTGAACCTATTATGTGATTTCTAATTTACAAAATGGGTTCAGATTATCAAGTAAATTAAATAAGGAATGTTGAAAAAAATTTGATTGTGGAGTGAATTATTTTGTTGTTCCAAATTTTATACCGTTGGGTTTAGTGATTGTGGAGTGGATTTGATTTTATCTATAATTAAATTTTATTGTTCTTTAATTCTGTATTTGTGAAAGGAGATTATCTGAAGTACGGACCGAGCATGGCAGAACTGAGCCTGGGTGTTCTTATAGATATTATTGATGAGGAATGGATGCAAGACAGTCTTTCTGATGATGGTAAATGGGTTATAGATATTCTTATTAACTTTATTCTTCATTTTTTCGTTTCCCTGTTTTCAAATTTACAAGCATACAATCTTTCAGTCTGTCTGCATGATTTTTTGAATGAAAATTTTGTTGAAATTGCATTTACTTCATTGTTACAGATCTTGCATTACCACCAGTGATGATTTCGCGAACTAACGACACTGAAGAGTCAAGTAATGTCTTCCAACTACATAGTAACTTTCATTTGTCTGATTGCATTCGGAAATTTGTGGGTTTCCATTATTTTGCTGTTTAGGGTAGTATGCTTTAGTGCTTGATCATCAAATGTATAATGTTATTGATCAATTGAAGGTTTTGATTGCACAATATGATTCTAACCCGAAGATGGGTTGGAAGATTCTATGGGTTATTGAGAAATGCTAGAGTCCCACAATTTATCCACAATGACATGTGGCATTGTGTTGTTTTGGTTCTCTGGTATGGGCTGGCTGGTTGATGAAGTCCTTATCTTTAAGAGTTGTAAATGCTAACAAGATAGTAAAAAAAGGAAAGGAAGGTGGAATGGTTAATTTGGTTACATTGAGGGAACCAAAATCTGTAATGAAAATACACCAAGGTGCTAGGGAATTACTCCACGCACTATCTCATTATTTACTTGCGTATGCAACAGGCCTCAATACAATGGTAAGTCCCAACAAAATAGGAAAATTCCTTACAAGTAGTTGACAAACTTAAATGAGTTACAAATCAGGAGATGAGATAACCTACCTGAATAATTAAAAATTAGGAAATAATAACTAAAAATCTAAACAGAAATTGTGTAGACCTCCTAATAAAAAGAGAATGTATCAACTCCTCCCCCTTAAAATTTGTTTGTTATTTCTCGGCTGATTTGATTTCCGTCATGTGAATGGTCATGAGTTGATTTAGAAATCAAATGGGCTTTGCTTTTTTTTTTTTTCACAATTAATCTATATAATAATCATGGAAAATGATACCAAATAGGTTCAGAATCCTAAGTGATTTTGAAAAAAATATGTGATTTTGTGGACAGAATATATTGTTTCTGTCCATACCTCATCATTTTTTTCCTTATGTATTTTGATTTCAGTTTCACAATTTGAAACTACAGCATCTGTTTGAGTCTCATCTTTATGTTCATTTCATCTCATCTCAACTGTCTCTCTCAATTACAATTTGTTATTTTGATTTTAAAATTTTCAATACTTATGTTTCTTGTGCAATTTGTTTCTCATTTATATTGCCTCAATTAAAATATGTCTCTTCACCCCTCTATATTTTGTGTGTGTCTTCATGCATACACCATGTTCGATAAAATGGCTCAATTAAAATAGTTTATATAATTCTAAACTTATGAATACCATGCTAGCTGCTTATTTTAAAATAGTTTATATAGTTTATTAAAATAGTTTATATACCATGCTAGCTGCTTATATAATTCTACTTGAGAACATATAATCTTATGAAAATCCCTCAAAACAATTTTTTTTTTATTTTATGAAAATCCATCAAAACATTTTTTTTTAATTTTTCTTTTTTGGCTTTTTTTGTTTTATGTCTCTTTGTATGCATTCACTATGTTCTGTAAAATGCCTCACATAGGTCTCTGAAATATTTTTCTAAAATGGGTCTCCAAAATGCCTCAAAATTTTTATTTGGGTTTTCGTTAGGTGTCTAATTTTTTATGTGATTTGTTTCTCATTTATATTTGATTGTGTTTCTCATTTATATTATGTGATTTGTTTCTCATTTGTATTGCCTCAATTAAAATATGTCTCTTCACCCCTCTATATTTTGTGCGTGTCTTCATGCATATACCATGTTCGGTAAAATGGCTCAATTAAAATAGTTTATATAATTCTAAGCTTATGAACACCATGCTAGCGGCTTATATAATTCTACTTGCGAACATATAATCTTATGAAAATCCATTAAAACATTTTTTTTTCTTTTTTGGCTTTTTTTGTTTTATGTGTGTCTCTTTGTATGCATTCACTATGTTCTGTAAAATGCCTCACATAGGTCTCTGAAATATTTTTCTAAAATGGGTCTCCAAAATGCCTCAAAATTTTTATTTGGGTTTTCGTTGGGTGTCTAATTTTTTATGTGATTTGTTTCTCATTCGGGTTTGATTGTATTTCTCATTCATATTATGTGATTTGTTTTTCATTTATATTGCCTCAATTAAAATATGTCTCTTCACCCCTCTATATTTTGTGTGTCATCATGCATACACCATGTTCGGTAAAATGGCTCAATTAAAATAGTTTATATAATTCTAAACTTATGAACACCATGCTAGCTGCTTATATTAAAATAGTTATATAGTTTATTAAAATTGTTTTAGAAAATTTACAAACCAAACAATTTTTTTAGAAATTTTTTCCCAAAATTACTCTACAAATCCAAACCAAACATACCCATAATCTTATAAAAAACCATCGAAACATCTTTTTTTTCTTTTTTTTTTTTCTTTTTTGGCTTTTTTCGTTTTATGTGTGTCTCTTTGTATGCATTCACTATGTTCTGTAAAATGTCTCACATAGGTCTCTCAAATATTTTTCTAAAATGGGTCTCCAAAATGCCTCAAAATTTTTATTTGGGTTCACTATGTGATTTTTTGTTTTCGTCAGGTTGTATGAATCGTAGGTGAATCGGTGAACCAAATCGGTAAATCGTGAAGTGAATCAATTCGATTCGCTAAAATCGATGTTTGAATTTACTTTTTAGTTTTTTTATTGTTGGAAAAGGGTTCACACAACCCTTTTAAGGTCTTTAAGATTACTATATGCCATCTTTTGACTTTCTCCCCCCCCCCCCCTCTCCCCCCCTCTTTTGTTAGTTTTTCATATCTCTTTATCCCCTTAACATTATATTCATAAGTCAGTGGACCTTTGTTAGTTTTATTTATAGATTTATTTATTTTTGTTGTTGTTGTTGATGATGAAATATATATAAAATTAAGATGAATCTTCCTTTCGAATTCTGCAAATCCTTCAGCTCCTTCATCTGTGTTGGGCACACCCACCTTTTATTGTTGTAGTTTTCTGTCTTTTTTTTATTTTTTATTTTTTTTTATTTTATCAGGGAATTAGTTTTAGTATGAAAGACTTTTCTCCTAACATCAATGCACAATTTTTTTGTTGAGTTGGAGTGTTGTAGAGAAATTATCAATTCATGTAAGGCTGATGTTTTTATTCTTAATGCTTTGTACATGTGATGGAGGCATCAGAATCTGGTGAGGAGAATAGTTCTAAAGGCTCCATCAATAGAGGTAATCAAGATTCCATCCCTTTTTTTGCTTCTATTTTTTATTTTTTGTACATTCATGATGTTGTAAGTTAATGATTTAATCTTTTACTCGATTTCCATAGTTCAAAGACCAACTTCCTCATGTCACTTGGAATAAATTACAACCTATTTCCAGTTATTTTAATTAAATTTATTGTTATTCATTTCATTCTAAAGATTTCAGTATGGTTTGCAATAATTGAAGTTCAAAATAATTAGTTTTACCACTATATAATTTCTGCTACTACAATGTTCACCAAATGCTTGATAAATTGTTTCTCTATTTGATGTGTTTATTAATTCACAGGGAATGGAAGGTGAGGGAGAGATTAATCGAATGATCAAACTTTTGGTTGAGGAAAAAGTTCCCATTTGCTAAACTTTTGAACTGGGGTAAGGAAAAAGTTTTCCTTTGTTTGACTAGGTTGAGTTTATGAATTTATCTATTTTTTGGATAATGTTCTCTTTGCTAATTATTTTTATTATTATTTATTGTTTTTGGGAAACACCCAAAAAATTAGCAGTTTTTTTATTTTTTGTTTGCACTACTTCTAAATAGGTTGAATGCTCTCAGTTGGATCTCAGTTGTGAGTTTATGAAATCTTTCTTTTGAGATTGTGGTTTGAAGATTTTTGAAATGATGCTCCTTGCATTACGGTGCCAAAGATATCCGTGAAGGTTATCAAAGAAAGAGCATTTTTCTTGGTCAGTAAATCTCTCTTTTTCCCTCTATATGGATGTGTCTCTGAAACATTTTTTTTTATATATAGTAGTTTCTCATGTGAACCCCACGTGTTTGGATGCATAAAATATTTGCTATATAGATTAAAAAATAGAGAGGGTGTATGGGTGTGGGATGAGGGAGAGTAGAGATAGAGGGAGGCAAAAAGTGCAAATAAATGAATAAAATGGTGTGAGGCAAATTGCATCTTGAAAAGTTATCTACCTATGTGCTGAATTGCTGATAAAAAAAAAAAAAAAAACCTATGTGCTGAATTCCATGTCTCAAAAAGATTGACATTCTCAATTTTAGAAATTAAATATATTTGCTGAATCATTAGTGCTTGATGATTTTTGCTTTTGCAACTATTAAAGATAATGCTTGATGTTTTCAGATTGGTGTAATCCATAGACATATATGCTTGATTGGAGGGTTAGCTGATTGCCCAAAGAGGTGGCTTTGTTGATTAAGGTTTAGTTTCTTCTTTTTTTTTTTTTTTTGGTTTTTACTTTCTATTTTTCTCTTCCTTAGTGATTAGCAAGAGAGAAGTGTAATATGAAGAGTCTAAGACTTAAGCTTAGTAAAGTGAAATGAGTGTTGTAACTAACTAATACTACTGAGACTTGAGTGTAATATGTTCATGAGTTTGCTATTCATACATTTTATTTAACTAATTGATACATTTTTCTTGCTACATTTTGGGCTTTGATACACTTTAATTTTGCAGAATGGGAGTGAGTAGCAATGCATGATTTTTCTTTCCATGCCCTTTCTTTTTAAACATTACCTATCAATAGTTGACATGAGAGATGGTTTGTTAATATTGCAATCACTGAAATTATATTCTTTTTAAATTTTAGCCGAAGTTCAAATGAGACCAACTCTCCTCAATTAGAACAAGAAAGATTGATAGCTTGGATAAGTATAACAGTGATGGTATAAGAAATGAACAATTTTTCTCTGAAATTATTTTGTGAATAAATTTTTCACGTACTACATAAAAGATTGGACAGAAGAAGATTAATCCAACATTATTTTCACCGTACCTTTAGGCACGGGCATACACTAATATATATATAAATGATCTGATTCACGTGCCTTATAAAATGAACCCAATTTTCTTTAGGGGAAATGCCTGAGGCCTCGAATCTCAGGCCTCGAATCCCATTTTTTTTTCTTTTATTTTAATTTAAGACAGTTAGTTTGGTTTTTTTTTTTTCCTTTTCTTTTTGCAAGGATAGTTTATGTATAGGGATGTGCTAAAAAATTAGATATTCTGCAAGTGAGTTAGGTTGGACTGATTGAATGATAAAATTGACTGATTAATTTTTTTATTTTATTTTATTTTATTTATTGGGCTGTGTGATAAAATTGACTGACCAAAATTTGACTGATCAATTTATTAATTTTATATATTTTTATACGATGAGCTGGTACGAAATATTTAATTTTTTTGATACATCCTTACAGATAACCACCCTAAAAAAACAAAATAAACAAAAAAAATAACACACAAAGTCAAAAAAAGAAAAAAAAAAAAGCACTTTCGAGGCAAATTCGAGGCCTCGGATTGGAGGCCTCTATCAGTGCTCTTTTTTTAGCTAGTCCTCTTCTCTAATTAATCAACTAAAGAGAAATCTCTCTTCATCAATTTGTGTAGATGATCAATTATAAAATTGAAAAATGTTATTTATGTCTAAGATTTGTATAAGAAAATTTGAGAAGTGTATATACATATGTAATATTATGTTTTGGAAGTCGTATTTTGATTATAACTATTTTATTTATTTATTTTTTCCTTCATTTTTTTCATCTTATCAACAACTTTATGAGTTGTTATTAGCATAATAATATAAAATTAGGAAAAATAATGTGGTACCCTTGGGAAAATTCACATAATGTTTTTACTTGATTTTTATTGGTTAAGGCTTTGTTTGGAAAAATGTTATGTTAGTAATTTTTTGACTTTTTACGAAAAAATGTGTAAAAAAAATAAAGAGAGTGATGTGCCAACTTATAATAACTTTTTAATTTTTTCACTAAAATAATTACTCACCAAACAAAATCTAAATCTGTATTAATATTTTTTTGTTAGAATTTTAAAAAACGACTTGACAAGTATAAGTGATAAATAGCATAAAGTAATACTCTAAAACTAATAAATAATCACTAATAAATAATCATCAGGAAGGTCACCAATAATTGCACAAGTTTGATCTAATTATTGAATGAAGAGCTTTAAAATGCCCATACTGTTAGGTGAAGTACGAACCCAACACGCGTTAATTGAATTCACGCATGATTTTTAGTACTATGTAGAAAGGGGACAAAAAGTGAATTGATAGGTTGATTGGACAATATAGTACGAAAAATTATAATATATTTTTACATAAAAATTATATAAAAAAATTAATAAAAGTGATATGACAATATCATTACTATAAATAAATTCATATTCAATAATATTGGCCTTGTTTGGTTTGTGTTTCCTAAAAATTTTTGGGAAAAATTCTCTACAAATAAGTTTTCAAAAGTAATCAAACTAAACAAATTTTTTTAAAAAAATTTCCCAAAACTTGTTTGGTTTACAAGTTTTCCAAATAAATTTTTCTCTCATATACATCAAATCAATCACTTTTTCCAAAACTCTCTCTCAAAATAATTTTCCAAAATATTTTTTATAAAAAACCAAACGAAACAACTTTTCGTACTTTTTATCTCTAAAACTCATCTCCCAAACTCAAACCAAACATACCCATTATATTTTAAAGTGAAAGATTTATAATGAGTTTATAAAAAAATATACATATACATGTATAAATTTTTATTTATATATCATTACTCATATAATATTGTATTGAAACCACTTTAACAAACGACAATATATATATATATATATATATATATATATTTGTAGAGACATATGTCTTATTTGGTTTGTATTTGTAGAGTAGTTTTTGAGATAAAAAGTACGAAAACTTGTTTAATTTGTTTTTTTTCAAAAATGGTTTTGAAAAATTATTTTGGAGAGAGAGTTTTGAAGAAAGTGATTGATTTGATGTGTATGAGAGAGAGTGATTTTGAAAAGTAGGTAACCAAACAAAATTTTGAGATTTTTTCGAAAAAATTTGTTTGATTTGATTATTTTTGAAAATTTGTTTGTAGAGAATTTTTTTCAAAAATTTTTCTGAAAAACAAACCAAACAAGGCAATAATGTTAGGGTTGTACACGTGGCCGAGGTTGTTAGCCGAGAACCTCGGCCACGTGCCACATGGATGGACTGAGATGCCAACATATGATGCTATCATATCGGAATCTAAGATATTCAAACGAAGGACAAGAGTCCCAAATGATATCAAACTACATGTTTAGATAGAGATGAGACTTTTGGAAAAGTTTTTCTTAATCCGAATAGTAGGGTTGTGCAAAATACTGCCAAATCTGCTAAAATTGCATCGATCCACATCAATTCACATCGCTCCATCCATTAACTGCAGATTAAACTTTATAATTTATAATCTGCTTTTCCAAATCGTTCTGCTCCACTATAGTTAATACATAAATGTTTGTTAACCTCCAATGAAATATTAAAGTAAAAACGAATGTGAGAAAGATTTAAGATGTGAAATTTATTACAAATTAGTAGTTATATATGAAACATATTATGTAAAATTACTTTGTGCTATATATGTATATATTATGCAAATTAGCATTATATATTATAAAAATGTTTAATAATTGGTTAGATTATTCTTTAATCCTCCAATCCACCTAAAACCGCCCAAACCGTGATTTACCAATCTGCCAATTCACCAATCGGCCATTTGATTTCTAATTTTACTCTCAAACTGCTCGAACCACACTGCATACACCCCTAAATACGAGTAGTGATAGATGTTATCCTTGTAAATGATAGAATCCTACAAAGTGATACTTCTATAGGACAAAGGCACTACGGACTATAAAAGTAAGGCCCCCATGTGGGTTTAAAGTATGCTTTTTTGGTGAATTGTTTACTTGTGTAGATATCTTTGAGACATGAGTTGACTGATTTGATCGTCGGAGTGCTCTCGGGTAGACGAGCCACCATGGTGTTTATTGTTTTGTTGTGTGTAGGTGATGGGCTCTTCTATTCTTCTGTATGCTCTATGACTAAGTTCGTTAGATCTCAGTTGGGAGATCTAGTTTGGTTCTGAGGTCACAAATCAACACTCACAATTTGGCATCGTCTGTATGAACTTAATCAGAATAGATGGCCAACATCGAACAAAGAGAACGAGTTGGAGACGACATAATCAGTGAGGAAGAGGAGCATGCCAATCTTGGCGGTAGAGGAGAAGAGGAAGAGGTTGTGAAGAAATACATGAGGCAAATCCAGAAGTGAATAATGCCACCAAAGGTTGCAATGGCCTGATGTGACATGTAATGCCCCAAAATATATAACATCTTATGAGTACAACAATCAACGTTCATTATGAGAAAGGATGCAATTCCTCAACCTTTACATCATTAATCAATAAGGTTTGTACAAAATAGTCCCACATGCGAATTATACTTTCAATGATATCAAATACATGAATTTATAGCATGTAAAACATCAAATTCAAAAGTAAATAAAATGCCCTCAAGGGCTTACAAATTCCATGGCTTAAGCCTGGTTACAAAAAAATGGTTTCATGAACACATACATTTATAGCCATTGGCTTGCAAAAAGAACCACAACAAAATAAGAGTCATTGCTCTCCACAAAATACGTCCACGCCCTTAATTCGGTGGGATCACCACATCTTTTCCTACACCAAAATTCCATAGGGGTGAGTTTAAAGCCCAGTAGAGAATTCTTAATAAGGTATATACATTTATGCAAGATTCCTAATATGAAATGTACATGCCATGCTATGCCTTTTAAAAAAAGATTACATTTACGTCTTTTGAGAACCATCATGTTCAATAATAACTTGAAATGTCAACAATTCAGGAATTTACAATTTAATTCAATGGGGTGGTAAATACGACTCAGGTAATCCCTAGGTTGGTGTCTGCAAGTAGGCTTAACTAACACTACCAAAACCCTACTTTACCAGTTGCTAACCGGAAGGAAAGTGGTACCTTCTCCACGCGTGTTTTCAGTGTTTCATCTCGGACACTCTGGCCAACTTAATCAATTTCATCTACACCTCCTATCTGGACCTGCCAACGTATTTACCCCAAAACATTTCAATAATAAGTTTGTTCACAATATTCTTTTCTCAATGAAAAGTTTCCAACTCAATTTAAGAAGCGTAATAATCAATTGAATGAACATGTAAATGCAAAAATTCACCAATGCTAGATAACATTTCTCCATTTTCAATTATTTCAACAATAATTTCATATGAAAACAAAATTCCCATCTCTCTCTTTGATGCTATTACACACAATAGCCATATATGCATTTAATTCTATCAATAGATAGCAATGTTTCCATATTCCAAACTTTTCCCAACAATTTAGTCATTTCAAAACCATATCAATATCTTAGCACAACAATTTCCAAAATCATCACTTCTCATATTTCATGAAATCCATCATTTGTATATCTATTTATATAAACTACCTAAACAAAGGATTTCTAGCAATCACAACCATGCCATCATAATTTCAAATCACAAAATGGATCTTTAACTAACATTTACTATCATCATCATGGTTCCCAATTGTCCTAGTTACAATGTTAACAGCAACGGTTCGTATGCATGAAGCCTTCCAACAAGATAATAGCAATTCATAACAATTCTAATTTTTCAAAATAACACCACAGAATCAACAACTTTGATACGTTTCTCTCCAACATTAGGAACTAATACAAATTAAAATAACTAAGCATTTCCAAACAAATCCGGATACTTGGAGCGGACCTCTGCTTCTCATTCCTAAGTTGCCTCCTCAACCCCATGGTGCCTCCATAACAACTTTACTAACGATATGGTTTTCCTCCATACCACTTGCTCTTGGGTATCTAATATTTGAACCGGTCGCTCTTCATAAGAGGCATCCTCATCTACCTCCAATTCAACCCAATGTAGTATATGAGAAGGGTCGGGCTCATACTTCCTAAGCATTGATACATGAAACACATTGTGAACCCCCGAAAGTTGTGGCGGTAAAGCTAATCGATACGCCACTTCCCCAATTCTCTCTAATATCTCAAAAGGCCCAATTAGCCTCGGAGACAACTTACCACTCTTATTGAATCACATCAAACCCCACCTAGGTGAAATCTTAAGGAATACTTGGTCGCCCACTTCAAAAGACAAAGGTCGTCTCCTCTTATCGGCATAACTTTTCTGTCGATTTTGGGTCGTAGCTAACCTCTTCCGAATGAGAGTAACTTTCTCGGTTGTCTCCCTAACATTTTATGGGCCCAATAACGGTGCATCACCCACCTCGGCCCAACAACCGGCGATCTACAAGGTCAGCCATACAAGGCCTCAAACGGTGCCATCTCAATGCTAGCTTGGTAACTATTGTTATAGGCGAACTTGATCAATGGTATGTGTCTCTCCCAAGACCCCTTAAAATCAAGGATGCAAACTTTAAGCATGTCTTCCAAAATCTGAATAGTACACTTCAACTACCTATTGGTTTGAGGATGATAAACGGTACTAAAGGTCAACTAAGTTCCCAACGCCTCTTAAAGGCTTTGCCACAACCGAGCGGTAAAACGATGGTCCCTATCCGATACAATGGTTACAGGAACTCCATGAAGTTGAACAATCTCTCTAACATACAACTCTGCCAAGTGCTCAATTGAGTTGCCAGTGTGCATCAGAATGAAATGTATAGACGTAATCAAGCTTTCAACAATCACCCAAACGGCATTATTGTCCTGCTGTGTTCTAGGAAGCCCAACTACAAAATCCATGGTAACGTGCTCCTACTTCCACTCGGCTATCAGTAAGGGTTGTAAGAAACCCGTTGGTCTCTGGTGTTCAGCCTTCACTTGTTGACAAGTAAGGCACATCGATACGAATAAAGCGACATCTCGCTTCATACCCCTCCACCAAAACTGATGACTGAGATCATGATACTTTTTGGTGCTTCCCGGATGTACCGCAAGGTGTAAGTGATGGAACTCCTAGAGTACTTCCTCTTTACAAGATTCCGGTACAAACAAGCGGTCCTAGTAACTAACACTCAGATCTGAGTGGACATTCAGACCATTCTCTTCCTTCCCGATGGAAATTCTATTTCGAATTGACTCCACTTTATAGTTCCCTTGTTGTGCCTCTATCACTTTACTAATCAAGGTAGGTTCAGCACTCAAAGTAAACAAGGTTGCATTCTCACTGGACTCTCCCAAGTGCAAATCAAACTTGCCGATGTCACCTAGCATAACCCATTCCCGAATGGCCACACTTGCCAAACTACTTACGGATCTCTGACTCAAGGCATCAGCCACTACATTGGCCTTTCCCGGATGATAGTGTAACTCGAAGTCATAATCCTCCATAAATTCCATCCACCTCCGTTGGCATAAATTCAAGTCTTTTGGGGAAAACAAATACTTTAGATTCTTATGATAGGAGAAAACCTCAAATTTCTCGCCATATAAATAATGTCTCCAAATTTTCAAAGCAAAAATTACCGTCGCTAATTCCAAGTCATGGGTGGGGTAATTCTTCTCATGAGTTTTCAATTGTCGTGAACCGTAGGCCACAACCTTTCCCCCTTGCATCGAGACACAACCAAGCCCATCTCAAGATGCATCACAATAAATGGTGTAACCCAAGCCTCTTTCCGGAATTATCAACACCGATGCGGTGGTCAATCTAGTCTTAAGTTCTTGGAATGATCTTTCACAAGCCTCACTCCACATAAATTTGACCCCCTTTCTAGTTAACCTAGTTAAAGACGCAGCCATCCTAGAGAAGTCCCTTACAAAATGTTGATAATACCTCTCTAGTTCCAAGAAACTTCGTATCTCAAAAACGTTTTTGGGTTGTCCCCAATCCTACACGGCATCTATCTTTGAAGAGTCTATAGTTACTCCCTCTCTTGACACTACATGGCCCAAAAACTTCACCTCGGTGAGTCAAAACTCACATTTCTCAAATTTGGCATACAACCGGTGCTTTCTAAGCAAATCGAGTACTACCCGCAAGTGAGCCTTCTGTTCCTCCTCGGAGGTTGAGTAAATTAAGATGTCGTCCACAAAGACGACCACAAAATGATCCAAGTACTCTGTAACAATTTGGTTCATCAAGTCCATAAAGAAAGCCGATGCATTAGTCAACCCAAAGGGCATTACAAGAAATTCATAGTGGTCATAACGCGTACGAAAGGTCGTTTTCTGGATGTCCTCCTCCCGGACTGGTAGTACCCCAACCTCAAATCTATCTTCAAGAAGCAACGACACCCTCTAAGTTGGTCAAACAAATCATCTATTCTGGGTAGAGGATACTTGTTCTTGACGATAACCGGTTCAACTTACGGTAATCAATACACAACCGCAATGACCCATTCTTCTTCTTAGCAAAGAGAGCCGGTGCTCCCCAAGGCGATGTGCTAGGGTGAATGAAGCCCTTGTCTAAAAGCTCTTAGAGTTGAATCTTCAACTCATGCAATTCAGTAGGTGCAAACCTATATGACGCCATGGAAATTGGTGCAGTGCCAGGCACTAAGTCAATGGTGAATTCGATCTCCCGGTAGGGTGGCAAACTAGTAAGATCCTTGGGAAATACGTCTGGGTATTCCCAAACTACCCTTGACAACTCAACACGGGTCTCGTCACTTTTATTATCCAAGAGAGTAACAAGAAGGCCACTAAGCTCACTTCTATTACGAGGGTCAAAAATTGGCGACAAGACCCTATCAACCTGGTCCCCTAGAAAATAAAAACAATCGCCACTAGAGGTGCACCCCATAACTCTCTGAGAGTAACAATCAATCACAGCTCGGTACGAGGATAACCAATCCATGCCTAAGATGACATCAAAACTCGACATGTCTAGCAACACAAAAGCAAATGGGAGTCGACGCCCTGCAACCTCTATCTCACAACCACGACACCCCTGGTCTAAATAAACTATACCCCTAACTAGTAACTCTACTTTGAGCGGAGACGCTAATCGTGCCACCTTTAACCCTAATGCAGAAGCAAATACAATAGATATAAATGAATGAGACGCACCTGTATCTATCAACACATTAGCCAACGAATTACACACAACAAAAATACCTCTCACAACTGACGATCCTGGTAATAGCTTTGGCGTGGTAACAACATACACGCACCCCTGTGGCCTCTGATCAACCTGCTCATCTCTTGGAGCATAGGCTTGCTGCACTGACTAAGCCAAAGCGGCTCTGTGATTAGCTTGTGAAGTCTGAAATGAGTGAGCCTGCTAGTGGCTCTAAGTCTGTCTCGACCCTAATGCGCCAGATGCGCCTCCCAACTGCAAGCAAGCTCTCTTCATGTGTCCTGACTGATCGTACTGATAGCAAGTAGGGCCCTGCCCCTACTCTAAGACTGACTTTGAGATCGGTTAGGTGGTGGTGGTGGCAACATCTGCTGTTCTCCTTCCTTCTGCGGACATGCAAAGGCCTTGTGACCCCGATTGGCCACACTTAAAACATGAAAAACCACTCAGTGCACTCTTCCCCGAGCCCGTACTAGGCAAGAGAAAGATGGATCTAGAAGGCTGTGGTTGGGACTAGGATGAGAAGGTGTTTCTACTCTTCTTATTAGGTCTATAGTCCTCTTGTGACCCATGACCCCTTGACTCCTCTTCAGCCTCCACGGTAATCTCTATATGTGCCGCCACCTCCACAAGATGGTCATAGTTCTGAATCATGTTCCTGGCAACCTTGAACAAGATTTTAGTTCTCAACTTCTTCTCAAACTCAATGCAACGATGCTCCTCTGTTGCCACTAACTCCAGTGCAAACCGAAACAAACTAGAGAAGGCCGCTTCAAACTCGGCTATAGACATATTGAGTTGCTTTAGGTCTTGAAATTCTTTCCTCAGCCTCTCCCTAGCAGTTGGAGGTAGATACTTATCTTGAAAAGCAACCACAAAAGCTTCCCATGTTGGCTCTATTTGAACCTTGGCGTATTTCCACCATTGGCCCGCATCTCCTTTGAGGTAGTAACTCGCAAGAGTTACTCTTAGCTCACTATCTTCGATGTGAAGCATCTCAAATGTCTTCACCGTTTGTTCAAGCCATTCATCCGCTTTCTTGGGCTCGGGGCCACCATGGAACTAATCCGGTTTGGCCCGCAAAAACTCCTTAGTGAGAAAGCTCACCTTCGTCTCTATGGCATTCTCTCTAGCTTGGTTTTCCTCCCTTAGTATGTTCATCGACTCCCTCAAGGCTCCCACAATTTCTCAAACTAGGGCCCCCATTGCAGCTTGACCCGCTTGCGTCGGAATTTCTGCTTGTCCCACTTGCTCAGCCACATTAGCTTGGCCCAACCCCTCCTCTTGCACCGAAACCTCGTGGGACGGTACTCTATGCATGCCCCGGTGTACCCTACCACGCCTTCCACATCTACCACCATGGGTTTGACCCCTTCTTGATATCCTAATTAAGGAACAGAATAAACGATTTAGCACATAATCTCAAATGTGCTCGCGACTTCTCTTACTCGTTTGGTCACAACAATTCTATAATTTTCTACCATACAAACAATTCAATTCAATTCCACATAAGCACTTAGTCACGTAAGCACATACGGATTATCCTTTTGTGATGAAATTTGTCCCACGAAAAACCAAGAATTCTTAGTAGAATGAGTATTGATCAAGTACCCTTCTACTAAGACCTCAAGGAATTTAATAGGTGCAAACAACATCCTAAAAGTCCAATCCCATATGCATCTAATCATGTAAGCAGGTTATCACATAGTCACAAAATACAAAGCATCTCCTAATAATGCGAAATGCACCCACTGTGGTATAATCACCACTTCCCACGAGCCCCAAGTATTCAAACCCAGTAGCTCTGATACCAAATTGTAACGGCCCAAAATATATAACATCTTATGAGTATAACAATCAATGTTCATTATGAGAAAGGATGCAATTCCTCAACCTTTACATCATTAATCAATAAGGTTTGTACAAAATAGTCCCACATGCAAATTATACATTCAGTGATATCAAATACATGAATCTATAGCATGTAGAACATCAAATTCAAAAGTAAATAAAATGCCCTCAAGGGCTTACAAATTCTAAGGCTTTAGCCTGGTTACACAAAAATTGTTTCACGGACCCAAAAATTCATCGCCCTTAGCTTGCAAAATGAACCACAACAAAATAAGAGTCATTGCTCTTCACAAAATACGTCCATGCCCCTAATTCGGTGAGATCACCACATCTTTTCCTGCACCAAAATCCCATAGGGGTGAGTTTAAAGCCCAGTAGAGAATTCTTAACAAAGTATATACATTTATGCAAGATTCCCAGTATGAAATGCACATGCCATGCTATGCCTTTTAAAAGAAGATTACATTTACATATTTTGAGAACCACCATGTTCAATAATAACTTGAAATCTCAGCAATTCAGGAATTTACAATTTAATCCAATGGGGCAGTGAATACGACTCAGGTAATCCCTAGGCTAGTGTCTGCATGTAGGCTTAACTAGCACTATTGTGGGCTAGCCTTTTTCCGCGTCTCGCCTCTCGGAAAGGGTTTGAAAAGAAGGCCCCACAGTTCGGACTCCCGCGGTTCTGAATCTAGTCTCACAAGTGCAATGTGAAACTGATAAACACCAAAGAGTCCAATTCGACAAATCGTTTTGGAAAATCAGATTTTAAATCAAATAATGCCAAAATTGGACTGCTTTGCCAGATTACAGAGTTGCCACCTTAATATTTTGTTTTTGGGAAATTTAGGAAACCCTGACTCGTGCCAAAGGCCACGTGCCCATCATCACCGAAGTTGCCTCGGCTCGGGAACTTGGGTACGAGAGGGGAAGGTCTTGAAATGAGCACCCCCGCTCACCCGATCAAAGATCGGCCTCTACTATCATGATATGTTGTTTTATAAATCTCATGTGTTCTTGTTCTGGTTATTAGCTAACATTACTAGGTGACGCACACAAGCAAGTATAGACTAAATTGTAAGACTTGGAACATTTCAACTCATATTTTTTTTTAGAAATGGTTGAATTTGCCACCCTCAAATGGGCTAAAGCGCGGATTTGCCATCAAACATGATGGGCTTAAAACATGATTTGCCACTTCGCAAAGTGGGCTTAAAACACACATTCGTCGAATTATTCCAATTCAAACAATAAGCCTTCATCCACAGGCATTCATACAGTTTAGTATATAAGCAAATAGCCTTATGGCAAGCATGCGAAACATGGCAATATGGCAATCACTCTCATGCAAGGATGTTAAAGCATGAAACTCACCGAGTACTCCGAGCCAAAACAAAAACTAGTTAGAAAGATGCATGATCCTAACTATACAAAATGCCTAATGCAACACATGCAATATGAAATTAATAGGCTCGGCTACTAATATGGCATTTGCAGCAATTTGATAACATGCTTTGAAACACGTATTCAAATAAGTATTGAAATAACGATGCAGTTTAAATGATGCGCCGAGCCTCGGTGCATGCAAGACAAATGAATGATGCAAACATGCAAGCATAAGGTATGCTAATCGAAATATGTCCCTAATCTGACCATCAAAAGCGGATAAGTAAAAGGGAGAAAGATGTGGGGTTAGAAGATATGCACACACACACGCACACTTATTACAACATTGTGCCCTCGCGAAGGAGGGTCCGAATAAATAGGCTAACTAGCTATGCTAAGTAAGCTAAGCTATTTCAACACAATTAATTAACTAACTTAGCTAATTAAAATATTACAAACTAAATTACTTAATTAAACACTTAACTAATTAATTACAAAAATGACTAAGCTAATGAGCTAATTAACTAGACAATTTAAATGAACAGCCTCGCGAGATGAGGGATGCATGCATGCTCGGTTTGTTTCCTCCCAAAAATCCACTGCCTTGCCTTTGGATGCGTCTATTTGCACTCGTTTGATCTCTGAAAATTGCGTCAACTCCCAGAATGCCTCTGCTCCAACTCAGGAACAGACTGGTGCAAAATTCATTTTTGGCGGTCGGCTACAATGGTGGCTGTCGGCTACCATTGGTGGCCGGTTGGCCACTGCTTTCTTGAATTTCCCTTTTTGCTGCAACAAAGAGCAAACAGAGGCAAATCAGTGTATTCCAAGGAATATATGTGTGTACTGCTACCTTCCTTATCATCTCTCAAGCTCAAAGGAGTGTAGTTCTTGGCTGTGAAGCCACCAACCAAGCATTTTCAATGCATGATGGCTAGAGAGTCAAGCTTGTACAAGGTCAATGAATGCACAAACAAGACCAAAACAACCACCACCCTATCATGCATGATCAAGGGTGACGGTGACTAAGAAAAGTGGCACGCTTCATCACTTCAAGTATGAAACATCCCATTTTTCTCGTGATCGGATTAACGTCCGATCCAAACACATGCAATGCAACACAAAGATGCTTAATCTTGCCTCTTTTACTTTGTTCATTTTGTTTACACATTTTACATTACCGATTAGCCCTTTAATCAATTAGTCTAAAAGGTGAATGTCCTCTAATGGAAAGAGGGCTTAAACCACAAGTACCTTGAGCATGAAAGATGCCTCATACTGTTGGTTAGTAGAAACCCTCAAGAGAGGATTAAAACCATTAGGCATGAGAGCCTCAATTCCACACTCAAGCCAACAAAGGGTTCGAAGTCACTTTCAAAACAAATGAAAGAGCGAAGAAAAGAAGGAGATGACAGAGATTTCAATACTGAAATGAATTGTATAATGACACTAAAACATGTAAGCAACTCATGCAATTCATGCTAAAAAGCCTAACACATTAAGCTAGTGAAGGAGATTGCACTATAACCATGCAATACAAGCCTCAAAGGGCCAAACCAGCTCAAAACAGAGCTAAAACCAGTCAAAACAGTGACTAAAACATGCTGAGATTGAGGTTCAAAATGCTAGAAAAACATGTTCACATGTTAGCTTGCAAACAAGACTCAAGACACAACTCTCAAAAGCAATGAAAGAGTGAAACAAGAGAGCATGTGACAGAGCTATATACACTGGAATTACATGTTAAAAGACACTACAACAAGCAATCATTTTAAGCAAAACATGTTTAAAGGCCTAAAGCACTAAACTAGTGAAGCCATTTGCACTACAACTATGCAAAACAAAGCCCACATGACCAAAGTAGCCCAAAACAGAGTTAAATCATACCAAATCAGAGGCAAACACATGCTAGAAATAAGCTAAGTTAGGCTTTAAAAACATGCTATCATCTAATGCTAACTAGGCATGGAAGTGAGACACAAGGAGGAGAGGTTAACCCCTCCATTTTTGGACTTCAAAACATGCTTTTTACCACGGAAATAACTCTGAATTTCAGTGGTTTAAAGGCCCAAAAAGTTTGACTTTAACATGCTAAAAGATGGTGCAAAGGCTTATACAAATAAGCAACAAGAAGGGCAGACAACCCGTTAGCACAAAATGACTTCAAACCAACATGTTAAGGCTAAAAAATCAGAACATTTTGTAGTTAAAAACTAGGCCCAAAACAGTATGAAAAGATGGCCAAGCAAGTGATTAAAACTAAGCCTACAAGGTAAGTAATATACCTCTTGAAGCTTAGCACAAAACAAGCACTTTCTTAGGCTCAAACAACCTTTCAACAGCTCCAATTAGGCTCTAAGGGACGTTAGCTCCAAGGTGGTCCAATTTGGTTAAGACTTGATGTGCAAATGTGTAGAGAATTCGTTATAAGGCACAAAACAAGAAGAGAGAGAGAGAGAATTCTAAAGAGAGAGGGAGAAATTTGCTCCAAAATGTCTAACCCCTCCAAATGGGGGAAGAGACCCCCTTATATATAGAAAATCAAGCTAAAAGCTTGTATTCATCCCTCCATACACGTGCATGGAGATGGCCTTCAGTGAGCAATAACTGGCACAGCTGGCAAATAAATATCTGAAAAAGGAGAAAAATGGCAGCCGGCCATCACCAATGGTCAACCGGCCACCACTGATGGCCAGTAGGCACAAGCCATGGCCGATGGACTTTGGGAATAGCCGACAGGCCATCCTCTCCTCCAGATTTGAAACAACAAGCTCTTGGTCCACAACCAAGCACAAAAAAAACAAGTTGAGAGGCTCGAAGGCAGGGCACTCCACCAAAAACTTCAGGCGCTCAAAACAAACATGAGCATACAAGATCATCGAGTGTTCAAATGATAACGTCCAAGTCTCGAGGACGGTCAAAAATGGGGTGTCTACAGTTGCCCCTCTTTGATAGAACTTGGATGTCATGAAATTACGAGAGTGAACGTCAAAGCCTAGAGACGACCCCTTTCTGACAAGGCCGAAGACTTGGACAAGCAAGCAAAACAAAGAATGGTTGCATCCGCGGGCTGCCTACATATCCCTTTGCAAGGAATCAAACCAGCGTAGTTCTGGGGCAAGATGCAAATGATATGCACGATGTAGAACATACCTTATGATCATGTAATGAGGGTTGTAATGAAACATTTAGATGCAAATGTTATGCAAAGAAACGCTACAGGAAACTCATACATAAGCGAGTAAACATGAATCGAACCGCACTTCATGCAGAAAGGATGTAAGAAAATTATGCAGGCTTAACTACGTATCACGTAGGAAAGGTAAAGAACAACACAAACGTCAGGCGCACCTGAGGTACCAAACAAGATTCCAATGCGTTGCACGCGCGAGAGAGAGAATAACGAGAACACCGGAGAGTGCCCGTACGTCTCTAAACAAAGCATCCTAACACGTCGCACGCGAGAGGAAAAGGGAGTGGTGTAAACACAGGAAGGTGGTATAAACATCGGAGCACGTCCCAATGTTTCTAACCAAAACAGGGTGGTATAAGCATCGAAACGCGTTCCAAACGCTTCTAACCGGAAAGGTGGTATAAACACTACCACACGTCCCAATGTTTCTAATCAAAACAGGGCGGTATAAGCATCAAAACATGTTAACCGGAGGGGTGGTATAAACACAGGGCACACGTCCCAATGTTTCTAACCAGAACAAGGCGGTATAAGCATCAGAACACGCTCCAAACGCTTCTAACCGGAGGGGTGGTATAAACACCGAGCACACGTCCCAATGTTTCTAACCAAAACAGGGCGGTATAAGCATCAGAACACGTTCCAAAAACTTCTAATCAGAGGGGTGGTATAAACACCAGGCACACGTCCCAATGTTTCTAACCAAAACAGGGCGGTATAAGCATCGGAACACGTTCCAAACACTTCTAACCGTAGGGATGGTACAAACATCGGGCACATGTCCCAGTGTTTCTAACCAAAACAGGGTGGTATAAGCATCGGAACACGTTCCAAACGCTTCTGACCGGAGGGGTGGTATAAACGCCAGGCACACGTCCCAATGTTTCTAACCAAAACAGGGTATACAAGGGACATGAATGATCTTACCTGGAGTTCCACTGAATGAACCATACATACAATATCGTCTGGTTGCACCAGCTTTGAATGAACCGTACATACAATATCATCTGCATAAGAAAGAGACTTAACTGATACAGCAAGATAAGAATGCATGTTTCATGCAAGATTAACAACATGTTCTATGCTAAATACCAAATGCATGTTCTATGCGAATGTGAGAAGCGCATATTCTATGCAAACATGAGAAGGGCATATTCTATGCAAACATGGTGAATGCATGCTCCATGCTCGATTAACAAATGCATGTTTTATGCAGGTGAGAAGTGCATATTCTATGCAAACATGAGAAGTGCATATTCTATGCAAACGTACATAATGCGTGACTTACGCTCAATTAACAAATGCATGTTCTATACAAGTGAGAAGTGCATATTTTATGCAATGAAAATTGTGGCATGCTCCATGTACACCAAAATGCATATTCCATGCCGTACTAGCAAGCTCATGCTCTATACAACAGACACACTTTCATGTGAATGTGAGAGCATATACAACGCAATGCTAAGAGAGCATTTTCCATGCGAGCTGAAGAGCATGTATAACGCAATGCCAAGAGAGCATTTTCCATGCGAGATAACAACAATACATATCTTATGCCAAACATGTTACGCACTAAAGTTCAAAATGCGTGTTGAATGCCCAAGTAGAAGTACGCTCTACGCTAAAGTACAAGATGCATGCTCTATGTGAGACTACAAGATGCATGCTTTATATGGAAGTACAAGTACATGCTCTATGTGAGAGTACAAGATGCATGCACTATATGAGAGTACAAGTACATGCTCTATGCGAAAGAGACTATGCAAGACCTCATGTGAAAGGTACATTCCAAAGAGGTGCACATTCTATGCAATAACAAAAGCGGTGCATGGTAAAAACGACTCGATCATAACCCCCAACTTACCTCTCGTAGGAGTTTCAACAAGTTAAAAGGATACACCTCGCACGTGTTGAATATCACACACTGAAAACACGGTCTGGAGCTTTTGTAGAGACCATTTGAGCTTAAAAGTGTACTTTCCTTACACTTTCTTTAGGCATTAGGGCATAAAACAGCAGAACAACATCCAAGGAGAGCACTAGAGGCCTGTCAACCACTCTGGGAAGCCATCGACCACCCATCGGCCACAAAAGAATGTCATCGGCCACAAATGGTGGCTGTCGGCCACCACTGGTGGCCGGTGGCAGACTCGGGGCAAAAAATTCACCTCGGGTCTTTGAGTATAGGGTTCCAAACCCTTTTTCGACACTACCTCAAGCCTGAAAATCGTTCTCATCTCACTCTAGACCATTTTCCTCCTTAGATCTGAGTATCATGCGCATTTTCGAACACCCCGTAAACATTTCCTTCACTAAACCCTCATAGTTTACACCACTTTGAACCAATTGAAAGTTGATTTCGGTGTTTCTTTCCTCATTTCCACCACTTGAGGTTTGTTTCCCTCGAGTTACCCTTGAGTTTGGTGCGCTTTTCCGTGCTTTGACCTTCTTCCATTTTTCCTCTCTTAGAGTTGACTTTTGTTGACTTTAGGCATTCTCCGCCCATTTTTCCCACTTTTGACCATTTTCTTATCTTTCCTTGAGATGGCGGATGACATCCCACACGACGAAGCTCCTCCACAGATGGAGACGGGCGATCCAGAGTTCGAGCCATTGCCGCTCAGCGTTCGGCTGTTCGACCCGGCGACGTATCATCCTGAGATACACGTGCTACCACCCGATAGCATCCACCAGTTTAGGGGATTTGCATGGGGCGCACCGGAGGACCTTTTACTGTACGAGCCGGAGTCACATCTATCTCATGGCGCCTCCGAGGTATAGGCTTTTTTCATTTTCCACAATGTAGGTTGCATTTCTTGTATAGTTCACATTGTCTTTCATTTGTTCATCCCACACACATTCTTGCATTGTATTTTTTACACTGCCTTGCATCTGCTTATCCTGAACATACCCTTGCACTGTATTTCTTATACTGCCTTGCATCTGCTTGTCCTGCTTACAGGGGAATTCACATTGCATCCGAGGATACGGGACTACCTCTACGAGGGAGTGATATATGGAGCTTCCTGACGTAGTCCGCCACATCATCGATGAGGCCGGCTTCGGCTCATTCTGTATGGGGCTCTCGCGCCTCATAGAGAGCCGGCCTTTGCTAGGCGCTCTGGTAGAGAGGTGGTGGGATACCACCGATTCCTTTCAGTTCTCTACCGCAGGGGAGATGACGATGACTCCCTTTGACTTCTCTATGCTCACTGGCATAGAAGTAGGGGGTCATTCGATTCCTTACAACACAGACATAGACGAGTGAGAAGCCGCTTAGGTTTACTTGCTAGGGATCCGTCCACTCATCTCTCGATCAGGGATGGTTCGATATACAAGGTTTGCTGATCACTTCAGAGGGACGACGTGGATGACCCGAGAGAAGATCGAGCACTATGCTCAAGGTTTCCTGATGTTCGTGTTTGGTACTACCTTGTTTGCCGACCGAACGAACATTGTCGGGCTCTACCTCATAAGCGCCTTGGTGGACTTGTCTCGTGTCCGATTCTACGACTGGGCCGGTGCAGGCTTGGCCACACTATACGAGTATATGAGCCCCACCTCCCGCCGGAGCGGGCATCTGATTGGAGGCTATTGGAGGGCCTGGGAGGTATGTCTTACCCTTCTATTTTACATTTCCTGTTATACCTTCTACTTTTCATTTTCTGTACATTGCGCACACTGTACACCATATACACATAATTTGTTTTCTGCTTTGTATCTGTATTCCGCACACGCACTGTCTACTTTCTATATTGCATTCTCTATACACTGTATACACAATCTACTTTCTGCATCATCTGTATTCATCTGTGGTATACTCACTGTTGCCCTTCCCACCTCTGCAGCTATGGGTGTATGCCTATTTTTCCCACCCCTGCCTCAGAGCCAGAGGTGGAGATGCCTTCCATAGTACCATACTCGCATTGATACGGCGGTCGGTGCCAGCGGAGGCCCCGAGAGTCCTTCTCATTTTTCCGTCGATTCTTCGACACTGTGACCACATCAGAGGTAACTCAAACCTTACAGTTATTTAAGCTCTACTTCATATTGCATATCTAATGGCAGCTAACAATCTGTATATTCACTATTTACAGATCACCTGGCAGCCATGGGTGGTGATGCCTGACGGGGTCAAAGATTAGTTCGCCGGCGCTCAGGAGGCTTCTCGATTTCAACTTCTTCTTGAGGGTCCAGTTTGTCGGGTATGGTTCTTAGGAGAGAGATTCTTGCGTCAGACCATCAGTTCGTCCGAGCCGGTAGTTCCAATGCGACCCCTGACATATATGAGGGTCACAGAGAGGTACACTGCCCAAGAGATGATTGATTTCACCCGAGGCTGGGATGCCAACTTCTTCCGAGTCAAGGGTGACTACACAGTCTTCATTCAGACATACCTTATGCCCCCTTTGACCGGCGCCCGTGGGGGTGAGAGATCTAGAGCTTCAGCTGCGGGAGGGAGAGTCGGAGGGTCCTGGGTGACCAGGGCCCATGACAGGAGGGGTTCTCAAACGAGGCAGAGGGTAGGATGGCCAGAGCTGCCTACTACACTAACTTGCTAGCGATCCACTGGGGAGGCTTACCAGATTCCCATTGAGCCTGCACCAACTGGTCACGAGCTTGTCGGAGTTCGAGGCCCGACCCCGGTATGTACCATACTTTACATTTTGCACATTCAATTCATTTCATTTATGCTTTATAGATCGCTGATCATCTCAACACATTTACAAGAATCCATAGAGTACACCGGGTAGGCTCTCGAGCTAGCGGCTTCTCTGATGGGGATGGTACAGATGAGCATGAACCTGCTCAGCATCTATGGCATCCCGGTAAGTTTCTTCAGCTTACATTTCATACCATAAAACCTTCTACTAACACATTAGCATTTCAACTGCAATCTTCTTTATACTGTACTGATACGAGACACTGCATCCATTCACTGCATACTGCATTCCATCTTTGCATCTGATATATACCGCAATTAATGTTTTTGACAAACTGTTCTTTTCAGATCCCAGCCACACCAGGCGCTCCAACAGGAGCCGTAGCAGGACCATTAGCACCTCCTCCGACAGCAGGGAGAGAGAGACGAGGGGCTCCGGTACACAGTCGAGGTAGAGCTAGACGTACTTGTGACGAGAGGGACTCATTAGAGCCTGTCCCAAATGATGAGACAAATGAGGACGAGGAGCCAGTGAGTCCCCAGTCAGAGTCATCTGAGGGTGGAGACGACGGCACCAGCTCGGGTTCTGAGGGTGGTGGCGATGCTAAGGAGGGCTTCGAGGAGGGGAGCAGAGGCAGCTCTGGTTCAGGCCCTGGCTCAGATTCGGACAGTGGCGCTGACGGTGATAGCTCTGAGTCCATGCGTAGGAAGAGGACGAAGAGGGCCTCTCAATCCTCAGATGGATGGCACTGATATTTTGCTTTTTGCTTTGTTTCCTTTGTTGCTAGTAGTGTTAGCACATTGTACAGTTTTATTTTCTTAAAAACTTGTACCTTTTTGTAAAAAGAAACCATGATTGGAATAAAAATCAATTTTTTTGATGAAAACATGTTGCATTTTATATTCTGAGCATCGCATTGCACCATTTTACATGAAAACGGGATCTGATGGAAAATTGAACATTTGTAAGCTGTATTGGCAGCTTCTTAATCAGGTAATGAGCCAACCAACACGTAACAAACAGAGTAAAAGAACGCAATGAACAACTAATACAACAACTCAATAAGCGAGACAACAACTCGATAAGCAAATCAACAACTCGATAAGCAAATCAATAAATTGGTAAGAAAATCAACAACTCGATAAACATATCAATAACACAACTCGATAAGCAAAGAGAAACTACATAATTAGCAACTTGACAAAATTCTTCGAACATGGCAGCAAAATGCACCAAGAGTAAAACAAAACACAGGTTCCCAACATTCCCAACACATAAGAAGGCTATAGGAATCATGTCGGCCATAGACAGAGGTTGTCGGCTACCAAAAGTGGCTGTCGGCCACTAATACTGGTCGGTCGGCTAGAAAAGTGGCCGGTCGGCCTCAAAAACTAGCCGGTCGGCCACTAGTGCAAGGAACCTCCAGATTGTTGCCACCTGCCTTCCACTCAGCACCTTATCTTGTACAAAAGTTGGGACTTTGTAGTTTCTTCATTCTAGCTCTGTTTTTGCCACAAATGGAGCCATTCTTCACCGAAAAACTCTCAAATTGGATTGCAACTCTAGGTGGCTCGGAAAAAGTGAACTTTCAAGGTTTCGGGATAAATGCACTATTCCTGCTAAGTCGTACCCCACTGTGTTTTCCATTCCTTCATGCCGTGGCTAAATATTGGAACCTGGTTACGCATGTTTTCAGCTTCGGGGGACAAGAGACACGTCCCACAATCGAAGAATTCCAAGCTTTGATGGAATCACAGCGTGACGAGGAAATCTTGGCCCAGTCCCCTTTTAGTCACATCCAGGCCTTAGGAAGGATGTGTGGGCTCACTTTACACGATGCCCGATCTTTGGGTCACAACGGAGAGTTGGATATTCCCAACCTCTTTTAACAGTTTTCTGATGCCGGCGACCGTGGTGATTGTCTTTGGCAAAGTTTTCGGCAGCATGCCCTTTGTTTGTGTATGTTGGCTCATTTCCTGCTTGCCCCCGGCTTCAGAGGGTCTAGCATTCACTTGATCGAAGTTGCCCAAGGCTTAAAAGAGGGCAAGAGCTGTATTGGCTTGACACTAGCCGAGACTTTGATGGGCTTGGATACTTTCCATCGCCAAGAAACAACCAAGTTCGCAGCAAGTCCACTACTCTTACAGGTAACGTTTCCCACCCTTCTCACATGTGTTTCTCACATCACTCGGCCCTCAGGCTCTATTTTTTTTTTTTTTCTCAAAACCTTTTCTCACTTTTTCTCTCCACATACACCTCTTTGTTCTTTAATCTCTCTTATTTTTCATCCCTCCCCAAATATGGCTCATGGACAGGTTGAAAGTAGTGGACTTTTGCCCCACATATTCAGCGCACGGCTATTTCTTTCACCAACGGCTAGTTGATTTCCTGAACGAAGGATGATGGTGCCATTGGATGTGCAACAGGTCTATTGTTGACATTGCTTGACGTTGCCCCTAGTTTGATTTGCCTAAGATGAGCTATAATATGTCTCGATAGCCTGGCATTCAGTTGATTGGTTTAATATATTGTGTCTTCTATTTTTCATTCCGATTCAAACGTCAGTTCAGGCACGACCATACCTGCCCAGAAGAGGGGGTAGAGTACTCGACTTCATTTCCAATCTGAGGTTTACTACTAGCTCGATATCCCACTGCATAGAGGACAAGAGAACTTCTGGCTCCTACTCCCACTTTCAGTTACGCCCTTTCTGGCGAATGCATAGATTGGCTTGAAAATGAGGCGCAAACCGGGCCTACTTTAGCATCTGAAGCTTCCATAAGCTCTGGGATGGGACGCAGGAACATCTGACTTATCAATGCCCCAAGTTTATTGCATTAATCTGTACTTTCAAGTTTTCCTTTTGAATGTAATAAAAAGCAGCTTTGATTTGTATCGAGAGTTGGAGAACTCTGTATTGAAATCAATGAAATTGAAGGTTGTGGGTATTGAAAATTTTCCTTTTGGTCCAAAAATGGTCTAAGTTGTAAAAAGATTAATTTGAACAAAATCAACTTTTATTAAAACTTTTCAAAATCATTTTCGATATGGATCACAACTGGACACACCTGGAATCTATCCTTGAGATGTACAACCCTGAATCCAAAAAATGGAAAGTTGCCCCTTGTCTGAAGAGCACTACACTGCACTGAATTGTAACCAGCTCTCATAGTGGAGATCACAACCAAACTCTTGGATGTAGAAAGACAAAGACGACCAAAACAATCTCATGGACACAGTTGATTTGGAAGTATTTATGGCTGGACTTCAGAATGAAGTTGCCTACGTATCCTAAAAATGGGAATCAAGCCTTATGTGGTTCGGTTCGGGTTCACTCGGGTATTAACACTCTCCTTTTGCGCTCTAACTTTTGCCAAGGCCGCCCTTTCTAGGTTTTCAACCTTGCGAGCCTAGTTTTTCTTATTTAAATTTTTTGTTGAGCTCTAACTTTTGCCTAGGTCGCCCTTTCAGGTTTTCGGCCTAGCAAGCCTCTCAAGGGTAGTATTGCTTCAACTTTTCCATGTTGATTGGTTGAGAGAATTTGAGGCCATCTAGGTCCATAAGAATGATAGCTCCACCCAACCAAATAGACTTGATGATGTAAGGACTAGTCCAACTAGGTCTGAACTTGCCCCTAGGATCATGGATGGGAGCTCGGTTGTCTTTGAGCACCAAATCCCCTTCTTTTAGATTCCTGGACTTAACTTTCTTGTTGAAAGCTGTGGCGATTTTGCGTTGATAACTGTGGATGTGATACAGTGCTTTCAGCCTCCTCTCATCGAACAACATTAGTTCCTCAAACCTGCTCTGCTGCCAATCCGCTTCTGTTATCTGGCACTCAGCCATAACCCGCAGTGACGGAACTTCAACTTCAATCGGCAGTACAACTTCCATTCCATAAACTGGGGAATACAGAGTTGCCCCAGCAGATGTTTGGATTGATGTCCGGTAGCCCTAAAGAGCAAATGGCAACTTATCTGGCCAATCCCTGTAGGTTTCTACCATTTTCTGTAGAATATGCTTGATGTTCTTGTTGGCGGCCTCAATAGCTCCGTTGGTTTGTGGCCGATATGTGGATGACTTGTGAAAAGCCACGCTGTATTTCTCTAACAAATCGATCACTTCTTTCTTAAAGTGGGAATCATTGTCCGAGATGATCTCATTCAGGACCCCATAACGACATATGATATTATTCCTGATGAACTTAGCCACATGTGACACTTTCAACACTGCATAAGATTGGGCGTCGACCCATTTTGTAAAGTAGTCTATTGCCACCAGGATATACTCATGCCCGTTTGACCCCTTCGAAGTAACTGCCCCAATAACATCAATTTCCTATACTGAAAACGGCCATGGTGAGGTCATGTTGTACAGCTTCGATGGCGGGATATTCATGCGATTTGCATGAATTTGGAATTTGTGGCATCGCCGAACAAAACCAATACAATCCTCCTCCATGGTTGACCAGTAGTAACCCTGTCTGAGAATTTTCTGAGCCAGCATCCCCCTGCTCATGTGCGATCCACACTATCCTCCGTGGATGGCCTCCATTAGGTGTTTTGACTCTTCTGCATCAACACATAGCTTGTGCATTCCTAGATGGCCCCGTTTGTACAATTTACCCCCACAAATGATAAACTTGTATTGCCCTTTTATCTTTGGCATTTGCCCCTGGTGGATAAGCCTCCTTTTCTAAGAAGTTCCAAATATTATGATACCAGGGGTTTTGATTTTGTACTTCTTCTATCGCGGCAATCGGCACATATCTCTGTTCAATAATGATCGGACGCATCCGGACTCCCAAAGGGATGTCAATCATGGAAGATAGAGTTGATAAAGCATCAGCAAACCTGTTGTTCTCTCTTAACAAATGCGTGAAGGTTAGCTTCTTAAACCTAGGAATCAGGACGTCCAAGGTTTGGTGATAGATTTTTATTCTTTCGTCCTTAACCTTCCAATCTCCTTTTGCTTGAGACACAACCAGGTTCGAGTCCCCAATGACGTCCAACCGTTTTGCCCCTAGTTCCAGGACAGCTTCCAGCCCAGCGATACAAGCCTTGTATTCTACTTCATTATTTGATACTTTAAACCAGAGTTTGAAAGCTAAAGGTATATGGGATTTCTCGGGTGCTATCAGCAACACCCCTATCCCATAACCATACTGGTTAGACGCTCCGTCAAAGTACCCTTCGTGGATATCATGATCGGAGTGCCTTTCGTGGATATCATGATCGGCCAGTCAAAGTCTCCGGATTCGAAGCCCCTTCGGCGCATGACGCCATTGGGCCGAAAAAACCTCCAGATTCGGAGCGCCCTTCGTGGATATCACGATCGGCCACTCAAAGTCTCCGGATTTGGAGCCCCTTCAGTGCATGACGCCGTTGGGCTGAAAAAGCCTCCGGATTCAGAGCGCCCTTCGTGGATATCACGATCGGCCAATCAAAGTTTCCAGATTTGGAGCGCCCTTCGTGGATATCACGATCGGCCAATCAAAGTCTCCAGATTCGAAGTGCCCTTCGTGGATATCATGATCAGCCACTCAAAGTCTTCAGATTCGGAGCTCCTTCGGCGCATGACGTCGTCCAAGCCTGAGCCTGGAGCCGAATAAATACCTAAACAAAATGCCAGATTCAGAGTCTTATCAACACCACTTTTGGGCAATGTAAAAGGCATACTGAATAAATATTTAGTGACGTGCTCCATTAGGACGAGCTGGCTAAAACGGTTTATTCGAACAGTCTCTGTCCAACAAAGCACAAAACATTCAAACATATATACGCCGAAGAATTACATAATTATGCAATTTGACAAGTAATTATAAGCCAACAGGAATATTAACAACATAGCATTTTATTCATCTGACAAGTAATTACATAATTTTCGATGCAATCTGCGCCTGAACGTTACAACGAATATTTTTATGCGGCCTCTCCCTTATCATTGCTCTTTTCGACCTCAAAGGCGGAAAAGACAAAATGATTGCGTCGGTACTGCGGCAACGCCGAATCGACACCGTTTGCTTGAAGAGCCTTTACGGCCTGAAGTGCTGCGATCCAACCGTGCTTAAATCCCCGATTTTCGCATCGGCAGACCTCCTCTGCAAGCTTTTCCTTCATTTTGTTAATCCCAACCTTCCGGCCCGCATGAAAGCCTTGCTCATAACCTTTGGATCTCGCATTTTCTACGGCAAACATGCTAGCCGTGTCTTGATCGGCAATGGCATGACTCAATACCCGTTGGGTCACCCTTTCGTCCACGATTGGATTAGATCGACCCGCCACATACAGCTCGACGGCTTTAGCCATCCTAAGCTCATTATGTTCGTGCTCGGCTTTCTCCGCCCGAACCTCCGAACTGCAGACCCTTTCGTCCATCTTCTCTATCTCCCGCCGCGCGGCGCGCAGGCGCATGCTGACTTCGTAGGCAGTGTATAACCCCTTCACCGCCTCGTGGATTCCCTCTCGAAAGACATTAAAATCTTGTCGGCCAACCAACGACTGCTGTACCTCCGGTGAAAAAATTTGTCCAGAAAATTCGGCCACCACCACTGGGTCCTTGATAATGGAGTCCGTCTCCGTCATCGGTCTGTTCCCCACGAAAACTGTGAAACTCAATAGTCGCGATCGTGGAGAGCTTTCCCGTTGCTGTTTCTCTATTCGGGGTGATCTGCTTCAATGACTTGGAGGCTGACGTTTTTCCCATTCTTTGGACGACCCACTTCCAACACGAGTGGCTTCTTTGCCGCAATTCATCGCAGTATCAAGCTCAGCCAAAGTTCGACCTTCGCCTCTGCTGTTGAAGAAAACTCTATTTGCCATTCGCGATAAGTTGCCTTGAAAACACAATAAGCGAAGTTACTGGCACAAACAGCCACCCCTCATTTATTTCTAATACTTGCAGTGCCCCCAAGGCAATTTCATTAACTCTACTCTCCAAACGAACTATCTAAATGGCAATTTTTGATCAATGCCTTTGAAGTTCATGCACTGGCTGGGGCAAGGGCAGATTTATTAATCAAGCCGATCGCGTACCCTGGCCTCATGCCGATCGATATGTGCCGCAGCTAGTTCATTCAATTTTTGGCTTTTAAAACGGCCTAACTATCTAAACGACAATTTTTGATCAATGCCTTTGAAGTTCATGCACTGGCTGGGGCAAGGGTAGATTTATTAATCTAGCCAGCCACGTACCCTGGCCCGTGCCGATTGATATGTGCCGCAGCCAGTTCATTCACCAATTTTCGGCTTTTAAAACGGCCTAACTATCTAAACAACAATTTTTGATCAATGCCTTTGAAGTTCATGCACTGGCTGGGGCAAGGGTAGATTTATTAATCTAGCCGGCCGCGTACCCTGGCCCCATGCCGATCGATATGTGCCGCAGCCAGTTCATTCACCAATTTTCGGCTTTTAAAACGGCCTAACTATCTAAACAACAATTTTTGATCAATGCCTTTGAAGTTCATGCACTGGCTGGGGCAAGGGTAGATTTATTAATCTAGCCAGCCACGTACCCTGGCCCGTGCCGATTGATATGTGCCGCAGCCAGTTCATTCACCAATTTTCGGCTTTTAAAACGGCCTAACTATCTAAACAACAATTTTTGATCAATGCCTTTGAAGTTCATGCACTGGCTGGGGCAAGGGCAGATTTATTAATCTAGCCGGCCGCGTACCCTAGCCTCATGCCGATCGATGATGTGCCTACAGCCAGTTCATTCACAATTTTTGGCTTTTAAAACTCCTAATCATTTAGTCGCAATTATACAACATTTACCTAAAAGCAATTCCATTCATCAGTAACAGAGTTAAAAATGAATTTTCATTAAGTAAATTGGCACAAATTGTAACCATTTTACCTATGAAAATTACTAAGCAAAAAACTATAAAAAGCTGAAAAATACACGCCAATCCTAAAACAAAAAGCAAACGCCTTTGAAATTAGCCATGGAATCAGACTCCAGCGGCTCACATCCACTGCTCGTATGGAATTGGCGCAGCCAAAGACACATTAGCGCAGCAGGCTGATAGCCAGCCGTGTTTAAAGCCCCGATTCTCAAACTTGGGGAGTTGTCTACGTATTCATCATAAGCAGATTATTTCCTGGCATCAAATAGCTGGAAGCCTTCAGGTCAGCTTTCCTTGCTGCCTTCATCTCTTATAATATTAGAATTCACCTCCTGGGCCAATTTAAGCCGGCGTCCTCGCATTCGCCCTCTCCTTGGCGACGATTTCAAATCTTCAGATTACGGGCTCTCCTAACTCGACCTTGCACGAGCGTCCCTCCGAATATCCCCTAATCCTTTAGCCCTCAACCTCCGCTTGTAAACGGCCAATCTGCTCAACGGCATCATGATAGCGATGGCCCATGTTGACTATCCTTCCGACGGTCTACAAAATAGGAAGTTAAAACCAAAATAATGTGTAAGGAGAAAAGACAGAGTCAAAATATGTACCAAAAGAGCCGATTGCGCAGCCAACACGATTGCAACCAGATCCGGCTCCGCCCGAAAAGTCGCTTTATCAGCAAGCAGCGAAACGGACGTCGCCAAACTAAGTGCAACCGCTAGATCTTTGATTACCGAAGCATCGGAGAAGATCGACATATTTTTCATCTTCGGCTGAATAACAAAAGGTACAATCACATCCGATTCCTCCAAACGAGGCCGTTTGTCGGCGCGATCTTCTTCTGAGCCGGCCTCGACATTGGCAGGGCGCTTGTCCACTCTTTGCTCAGCTTCTACACTGGCCTGCACTAAGGGTTCCATTTCGGTGCTTCCTCCTTTTGTCGTCATTTCCTCAATAACGGGCAGGGAGGACTGAGACTGAGATTGACATTCGGCAGCTCAAATCTCCTCCGCCCTTCGCCGCGCAGCGATCCTTTTCGCGTTCACTTTCTTGGCAAGCTTAGTGAGGCTCAGCCGAACCATATCTTCTGGCTACGCGCTGGGAAGATCCTTCAGAGCCTGAAAAATATCATCAAGTGGACGGTCCTCTCGACCTGAAGTGGACGGATTATCAGCCGAATTGAGGCCGGCTTCCTCAAATGCTAATTTCAAAGCCTTGTCAACCTTTGTTTTGACTTCATCTGGTTCGGCGGCCTCAGCTACTTCCGGTCACTCCGAATCTGATTCCTTACAGTCGACTTGCCTCAAATTTTTGAAGTCAGTCAAGATACGGGCGACAAGAAACTCCTCACCGATCAGAATTGGGATATTTTCTGCCACCGAAAAGGTCGTATAAGTCAGCTCGTAGCGGAGCAGAACGTGGGCCGCCCTCCCCTGCTTCTAAAGACTCTGTTGGCCGAAGTACTTGAGTGCAGTCTTGATTTCTAAAAGGACGGCATCGTCAGTTGAGGTCAAGATTTTTCTCAAACTGTTCCCTGCAAAAGCAAAACCATAAGGTCCCAAAAACGAAGCTTTATAAATTTAACAAATGAATAAAAGATGATACTCGGCTACCTGGTTCCCCCCTCCGTCTAGGAATACGATCAAGGCGATCCTCGCCTTTGCCGAATTCCCAGTTTCCTTGGACAACGACCATAACATCATCGACTCGCTTCCCAGAGCTAGAAAGCATAGCCACTAGTTGATGGTCGGTGTCTTTGGCTCTAAGGAAATAACGCCCGTGTCGACCAGAAGACTTGGCCAAGGCATAGCAGTACCGAACAGCGGGGATGCCAAGGTTAAGCCCAAGGCAGTGGTTTAGTGGGACAATCCCCATCACAATCCTAAAGAAATTGACGTTGGGCTGCGAAGGGATTAGCTCCCAATGGCAAAGCACGACCCTAAGGAGTGGGTGAAGGGCGAAACGGACCCCGCCCTCTGTGATTGATAGAAAAGGGAAGACAATTGTGGTTTCATCAACCCTCGCCATATCAAGGGTGTCGTCTGCCACAAAAGACAGACGGACGTCATCAGGGATGGAAAAATGGCGTCGGAAGCCAGAAATTCGATTCGGTGAGAGGAGATCTTTTAAATGTTTCGCCATTCTCCCCAGCCAATATGATTATGCTAAGCGAAAAAACAAAGCAAAGAAGGAGAGAACTTACAAGTGGCGAAGGAGGAAAAGAGTAGAGGGTCGCAGAGGTAGTTCGGAAGGCAATCCAGCGACAGGCATCTAAAAGCGTGTATCTATTTAAAAAGACGTCGAAATTTTAAATCACAATAAATGAGTGTACGAAGAGGCGAGAAGTTGAAATGATAACTGAGAAGCGTGTGGACAGACATTCGTGTTGGAATACGACCAGCCGCCGAATTTTGGCTCTGACTCTTTGAGTTCAAAGCCAAACACTCCATCCAACTGCCGCTAGTGGAGTGCTTGGGGGGCAATTGTGGGGGCCGAATATTGGGAGTCGTAGAGATTTCGGAGAGTTGAACATTGAAGAATCAAGATTCAAAACATTCGGCCATTGCCACAGAAACTCAGACCCAACCTTATTCGGCTAGATAGCCAATTAAGTAAGGGGCCGAGTGATGATCGGTTTATTACAAAATATACTGAATAGGAGGTTGGATTTGGAACTAATCCCGAGGCCCAAAGAAGAAAAGATATAAATAGAAGAGACATCAACCAGAAAGAGGTATATGATAATTGTGGTGTTCAACTTAGAATACAAGTAATCTAGAACGAGAGACTGACTTGTCTGTCAGAGTGCTAATTCCGGCACCCCCGATCGGAGTGTTTACTTCCTTTCAGGTGCCTAGCGGTGGATCACGAGCGTCCCCAGGATCAAAAGAGTATTTCCAAAAACCATATCCCCACAATATATAACTCGAAGAATAATCCTTACCTTAAGTCTTAGAGAAAGAAAGATGAGAAACCCCAAATTTGACGATGTTGAAACGTGATCTCCACAGCACACAATGAAGCCCTCTAGAAGTTATCCAACTTTGATGAAGGAACTTGGGTTAAGATGCCAATGGATTTAGGGAGATCAAGGATCTTGTAAGGTTTTTAGTAAGAAATGTAGAGAGAAGAAGGAGAAAAGGGTTTTTTAGATAGAGAGAGAGAGGTGTATAAAATGATATACACTCAGCCTAAGGATAGAAGAAAAGTAGAAGTTCAGACTAAGCGTCTCCCACACATGCGGTGCCCATTCCTGCATGTGCAGAGAGTGCCTCCCACATGTGCGGCCCTCTCCTCCCCGCACCTGCTGCTTCACGTGCTTTTATTTCAATATGCTCCTAGGTCTTCCCCTATATTCCGCATGTACGGCCTTACCTCCCGCACATGCGGCCCCTCTCCCGTACGTGCAGCCCTAGTCCTCCAACCCAGAATTTTCTAGATGATGGGATGTTGACACTATTATGGTTTGTGTCATACTGATTAGTAGATGATGATGTCAGCAGGCAAGATTGGCTCACTCACACGAGCAATCGCCCTTGGCACTTGGGAGCGAGCAAGGATAAGACTAGTGGTTTATTTTTATTTGGAGCCAAGAGAGGCTTAAATAATCCACTATGCATGCTGCCTTGGTTACAACCAAGATGAGGTCGTGTTAAGGACCAAACATGGATGTTAGTACCCACTTTCCATGTTGTGCCTGTTATGATTAGCCAGATGCGAGATCTCATTTGGCGCCTGGAAGGCGAACAAATAGGGAATTCGGATTAGGCGCTAGAAAGCGACTAGACTAATATCTGTACGGTGTATCGAGTATGACGTCACTCTTTATGGAAGAGTTACTCCACCGTAGCATGTATTCATACTATATGTGCTTGGCGACTGAGTAATGAGGTGAGAGAATGAATCCCTATTTCCTCACCGTGTGAGTCGTACGTGTCATTATTGAAATGACTTTCATTTATGTACCCTTTCAAAAGGTAAGGGGTTGATGTTCTGTTACTTTGGTATGTTGCCTGCGATCATGTATGATTCGGCCTTAAGGGACATCACTGGGAAAGCGGTCAATCCTAAACTAAATGGCATGAGGACAAAGGGAAGATCATCTAGTATTACACCACTGTTGTATATTCACTGCCGGTAACTCACATCGCTCTATATGAGAGGCGAATTGAGTGTGAATATATTGCAAGAATTGAGAGGGTCAAACATGCTCTTTTTGAGGGATTAGAGATGTTTTTTGGACCGGTGTAATTAGATGAGTCTGGGGTATGTGAGACACTATTTCTATTCTTTTTGGGTTAATGTCTCTATGCTGACTCATTTTGAGTTTCTAGTATAGAGCTCCCACATGCAGGTGTTCTCAACAGTCGCACGGTGCAGTGGCTAGTATGAGATTGTTTATTTTTTTGGGGAGATTGAGATAGAGATGTGGCAGTGTCATGCCAACTCATGTCCGAGTGGAAGATGTTAGAAATTGGGTGCCCATGTGGCATGACCCTTAGAACCTTTTGAACCTGAACCTTTTGAACCTTATCCATGTAAGTTTGAATTTGAATTCAAAACTTATTTGGATAACCATTCAGGATATCTATATCTATCATATCAATAGATATGGATAGATGGATAGATAGATATTGGTTATATTTCAGATTATATGGTTAATCTAAAGATATACGTATATTAGATATACGTTATGCGGTTTTTACCCATAACCTTTTTCCCCAGACTCTCTCTCTGACTCTCTCCCAGAAAACAACGATCAAGCCAATTTGCACTGTGACTTGTGTGGGTGATACTCATTTTGTAGTATCATTCCACTGCTGGGTTCGTTAACTGATCAGATTTTGGAAGCACGTGATTTACCCATGAGCTTGTGTCATTGAGGTATGATCCGAATTATTTTTTCCCGCTGTAATATAATACTTTGTTTTACATATAGATATTTTTTAGTAGAGTTATAACAATTTGGAGTTTAGAAATGAAATTATGCATTTTAGGGTAATGTTTTACATTTTTTAGTTAAAAAATATTTAGATAAACAAATACGTAACATAATTAAAAAAAAATTCATAACATTATCACAAAATGCGTAACATCATTTTTGAACAAAAACTTATCAAAATTTTACTAAAAATTACGTAAAAATACTATAAAAATACACAACATAAATCACAAAATTACATAATAAAGTGTATATGATACACATATTTTGAGAGGTGTATACCATAACATTTCCCTTGATATTTTCAAAATATTTCTCTTTTTGTAAAATTGTAAGAATCTCCTAAAAATGTTGTACTTCTTGTTCTAGATCGTTGTTCTAGAGTAACAAAATAAGTTAGGATATCATTAAAATATGAATCCACAAAGACGTACCAATAAAAAATGTCATAACACTTGGATCATCATCAACATGAAGATAATAAGTGACGGAGTCGGGAATTTAATATAGGGGCACCTATTAATTATAATCTCAAAATTTTTCTTCCCCAATCAATAACAGTAACATAATAATAATTTTTCGAGCTAATGTTAAACATTAAAAATTAATATTCATTACAAATAGTTTTTAATTTTAAATTTTTATAATTGACCCTGATGAGTTTTCATCTTTTGAAATCTTTCCATAATAGTATCATTGTCAATGCTGTCAAAAATATATCTCTCAATGTAGACAACTAAGCTATCATTCATCCATTCATCACCTATTCAGTTCTGCAATTGATTCTTCACAATATTCATAGCTGAAAATACCCTCTCAACAGTAGCAGTTGTAACAGGTAAGATTAATGTTAAAGGCCCTGTTTGGTAGAGCTGTGGGAAAGTGCTTATAGCTTATGGCTAAACAGCTTATAGCTTATAACTTTCAGCTTAAGCTGATTTCCAGCTTATTCTTAAAGCATCTCCTGCCCCAATTAAAGAATAAGCTATTTTCTGACTTCCACAAAGCTATAAGCTATAAGCTATAAGCTAAACCAAACACATCAAAATAGCTTAAATTAAGCTGAAAGCTGAAATAAGCTGAAATTAAGCTGTACCAAACAGGGCCAAAGTCAGGAGAAAATACACCAATGGATATACTTTGTCTCTTCTAGTCTCCACCTTTTTCTTACCAAGATCGGCAATTCCATTCAACATTGAGAACTCACTACTGGATAACATGTCGATAATAGATGTGTCAAGTTGATCATTAAGTATTATGAGCTTCATTGAAGAAAATTTTTTGGGATAAAATTCAGTACGATGAATTAACTTTTTCTTGTCAAAACTTGAGAAAGAGTTAGATGGATTCATACATGTCACACAAAGTAACAACTCAGTGTTCGACTCAGTGAAATGAGCATTTAGTTCTTCAATTTGCATATCTAAAACAGTGTAGAATAACTCAGCGCGATAGTGATGTAAGTTTGTAATTTCTTGAGTATTGCACCTTTGTCTCCCTCAAGCTACAAACACATCTTCCATTTGGGGAACATCAATTTCTTGCTTTTCACAAAAAGACAAAAATATCATCAAGTAAAGATGTCCACGCACTCTCCCTCATCTTTTGGAACCGTACTTTAGAAATTTGAACTAAATTCATGGCATTAACAATATCTTAATCTTTCCTTTGTAGTGCTTACGATAACTTACTTGTAATAGCCAATATCGTTTTGAATTGAGTCCAACAATACATTTGCTTCTGCTCGTTGTTCTGAATTTGAACCATCCTCCAAAATCATTTCAAGCACATCAATCACTATTGAAAACATACTAGCCAAGTTGACTAAAGTACCATAGTGTGAACCCTAATGCGTATCACCACCACGTTTAAGATTAGTTTCTTGATTTAAGTATTGCCCACTAGATAGCTCTCTAGTATTAAGTGCCTCAGCAACTTTTGCAGCTTACTTCTCCCTAAAAATATCTCGACGTTTACATGATGCTCCAACAACATTCGCCACATTAGAAACCAAAGTGAAAAGTAAAGCAATTTGATTATGATTCTTTGCCATGGCTATAAGGGCCAATTGTAATTGATGAGCAAAACAGTGAACATAATATGCCCAAGGATTCTCTTTCAGTATAAGTGTTTTAAGACCATTGAACTCACCTTGCATATTACTAGCCCCATCATATCCTTGACCCCGCAATCTGGAAATACTCAATCCAAGTCCGGAGAATAAATTTTCCACAGCTTGTTTGAGTGAGAGAGCATTTGTATTAGCAACATGCTCAATACCCAAAAAGTGCTCAATCACTTGGCCTTTTTTGTCAACATATCGTATTACAACTGCCATTTGCTCCTTGATTGATATGTCACGGGCTTCATCAATCAAAATAGAAAAAAGTGCATCACCAAGATCTCTAATAATCACATTGATAGTTTCAAATGCAGCCACATTTACAATGTCTTTTTGAATATCAGGACATGTCAACTTGAGATTTTGTGGAGCATTGCTTAATGCAACCACTTTGACATCTTTATTATGATCAGCAAGAAACTTAAGAAGTTTAAGAAAATTTCCTTGGTTACTTGAATGTTTAGATCCATCATGCCCACGAAGCGCAAGTCCTTGTCTTAGAAGAAATTTGACACAATCAACCGATGAATTCAAACAAGTTCGATACTCAATTCGAGCTTGATCAAATTGTTTGAAAAAAATGGTTTGAATATGTTGGTTTTGGTTTTGGTTTAACAAGTCTTGACATTTACTCGAAACTTGATTATGAGCACTATTAGGACCTTCAACATGAGTCTGAATTTTTTCTTTTTTCTTCCAGTTTGAGAAACCCTCACCAACAAAAGAATCACCACCAGCTTGATCTCCAATATCGGGTTTGAAAAGATAACAACATAAACAAAATGTTGCATCTTTTGTTACGCTATACTCCAACCAATTAGGAAATTCACTAAACCAAGCCTGATTAAATTGCCGAAGTTTTTGTCCAAATGATTTTTGTGGAAAATTATGATCACGAGGTTGACAAGGACCTTTTTGTAGATATGCCCTACGAATTTGGTCTCGACCGTTAGCATTATAGTCCATAATCCAAGCCTGTAGTCCTGGATCTGCAGGAAGGTCTACTAAGTTGATTTCTATGCGACTTTGTTTTGTGGAAGAATAATGATCATCTTCTTCTTGAGGAAGAGATGGTTCCAACTTTGATTTTCTTTTGACATATTTCTCCATGATTGTTTGAAAAAGCTAAAAATCAAAATAAAAATTCATAATCAAAATCACAAACCCCCACAAATCAAAAGCTCCAATTTTAACCCAAATCAAAAAAATTTAAATTAGCACAAATCACAACAAATCAAAATTTCTAATTTTAGCATAAATTATAACAAATCAAAATCCCTAATTTAAATATTAATCATTGCAAATCAAATTTTTTAATTTTAGCACAAATCAAATCCCTAATTTTAGCACAAATAACAACAAACCAAAATTCCTAATTTTAGTATAAATCACCACCAATTAAGATTCATAATTTTAGCATATCAAAATCTCTTATTTTAACATAAATAATAATAAATCAAAAACTTTTACAAATCAAAACTTAACAAATAACTATAAATTAATACTCATAATTTTTATTTAAAAGTAAAAAACAAATAAATAAAGTTACTTGTAAATAATGAAGAGAAGATACCAAGGTTGTAGTGTGGTCTCAAATCTGTGTTGTGTGATCCTAATTTGGTGAATTGCGAGTTAGCAAATTGCAAAGCAACAAAGGGAGACAAAGAAGATAAAGAAAATACAAAGATACTTAGCAAGTACTGTGAATAAATGAAAAAACAAAAAATTTCATACACTTTTAGGATTTTAGAGTTTTAGCCTTACTGTAATTGGAGTTGTGTGTACTTATCCAAAAAAAAAAAAGGGTATGTGTCAATATTTAATTGCGATTGGGATTCTAAAAATAAACCAAACCTGGGTGCGTGTGTGTCAGTGGGTTTGACATATTTGGAAGGGCTATTTATTAGTATTAGGAGGGGTACTATTGCACAATATGAAAGCAGACCCCAAAAAAAAAAAAAAAAAAGTTTTCAAAAGTAAGGGGGGGCACGTGACCCCCCCTAAGCCCTAAGTCCCTCCAGCACTGAAGATAACAGATATATTATTACCCAGAAGGCATGACCAATCACTCATAAAGACATTCTCGAGTCTTGAAAGGAATCTTCCACTCGTCACCCGACCTTATCCAAATTTGGTGATACTCATTTTTCAAATCCAACTTGGTGAATGTTTTTCCATTCGTCAATTGAACAACTAAATCATCCAATTTGGGAATTGAAAGATAATATTTAAATGAAATTATGTTGATCACTTTACTATCTACTTACATCCTTCATGACCCATCCTTCTTTGGACTAAACAATGCTAGCATGTCATAAGGGTTAATAGTCGCCCTAACGATACTGTTGAACAACAACTTCTCGACTTACATTCTCACCTCCTCATATTGTTTCAAACACATTAAATAATGGGTTCAGTTAGGTAGGTTCGTCATCAGAACAAGGTCAATTTTGGTGTTGGATATTCCTTAACAACAACCATATAGAAGCTTTGCAAGAAACACAATACTTAACTCTTTAGCAAAGGTTTGATGAGTTTGGGCACAACCCTCTCCTGAACATCTGCACCAGTACGAAGATTAACTTTGTTACTGCTACTTCCTCTTCGAACTACACTTCTAGCAAAAGATTGGATACCTCCTTAACTTTTAGTTTAGGTACAATCTCCTTAGACAAGGACACCACAATCTTAATTTATTGAACATGAAATTTTAGTGCATTCATACATACTTTAACCTATAATCAAATTGCCATGGTCTTCCAAGCAAAAAATGGTGCACACATCCATATCAATTACATCACACCAAACTTGATCCTTGTACTTCAGATCGATAAAAAAGAAAACCATGCATTGTTTAATCACTTTTACCTTGTTATCTTTCTTCAACCATGCTAGTTTATAACGATGAGGACGTTGCTTCGTCTTTAGGCTCAACTTTTGGACTATTTCTTCAGACATTACATTATCACAACTATCGATTTAATCATGAAAAAACGACACACATTGCCTCCTATGATACTAGCAGAGTGAAAGATGTTCTTACAACAGTTCTTATTTAGACCTGACATATTTAATACTCTTAGATATGAGATTCAGTACTTTAATTGTTGTTCATATCCTTTATCATCTTGTGAGTAGTCGAGTTGAATTGGTGGTCATGTTTGAAATAGGTTGGGAGTTAGTTTTTCAAAAGAGTTGGTGTTCTGTTTTCTACTTGTTCGCTCGAGCGATGTTTTGGTTGCTCCTGCGGTTTATCAAATCTCCTAGTATTTTTCAGGTTTCCAAAAGTTCTAGGAGTAGGGTATCTTCGCTCAAGCGGTATTTCTTGCGCTCGAGCGGTCTTCTTCAGTTTGCAAACTTCTAGGAATGGGTCATTGTCAGTTCCATCAATGTTTTGGTTGCTTGAACGGTCTCACTTATTATCTCTAACACTCGACCGATGTTTTGGTCGCTCGAGTGGTTTGCACGTATATTAGTTCGAGAAAAGGGGTTTTTCAATCACCTTTTCATTTCCACTCTCTCTAATACCTTCTAGACCCTAATTTCTCCACGTTCTCTCTCTAGTTCTTGCTTGAAACCTCAAATAATCCATCATCCATTGATTTCTCCACCATTACTACTTGGAGATAAAGCTAGAGCTTGTCAAAAGCTTTATTCTATTCGGAAAGGATCTCATATTCGGCTCAGTCATAGTTTCACCTTTGTTGTCTTCCTCTTCTAATCGTAAGGTAGGGATTTCTTCGACCTTCTAGTATGATACTAAACTTAGCTATGTGTTCCTTGTTAAGTATTGAGATTTGGGAAATGGGGATTTTGGTTTTAGGGTTTAGATTTTGAAATGTAAAAGGGGGGTTTTCAAATTGGTCCTTGAGAAAGGTTGTGGGAATGTGTTTATTGTTGAGTTATGTTGAAAGGTTGGAAATCTCTTCTTTAAAAGCAATTTTGGAAGAAAAATGTGTGATTTGAAAATCATAAATGTTTGATTTATGAAAGAAAAATGAATGTTGTTGGGTTTTGAAAGGATGAAATGAATGTGATGTTGATAATGAAGGTGGAGTTGGATATATGTATCACTCCCATTTTAAAGAATTATGAGATTATAATTATTGTTGGAAAATTGTCTGTTGATTAGAAATATCTGTTTTGGGCTATCATGGAGAATAGCTTTCATTGTTGTAGAAATTGCACGAGGATTAGGTTAATTGAAACCAATTACTCATATATCTTGTATTGAGCATTGTTTCATACTTAAACACTAAAAATGTATTGTTTTGAGAAAAATAGGTGTATACCTTGGTGAATCTGGTTAGGGGGTGTGGTTGTGGTTATTATGTTGGTGTGTGTCCTTAGTGAAAGTCTAGAAACTCATGCGGTTAGGTGCCGATCATTCTGGTTAGTACTGGTAAAATGACTTTGATAGTGCTTGTATAGCCTGCTGGAAGACACGTACCAACATATTCCCAATGTTTGGTATCCATTGCCCAGTTTCTAATTGGAAAAGTATCATCATTGAATGGAATCACATCTTATTGAAAACATGGCATTGTTTTGAAAGAGAAAGCATCATGTTTTGGAAAAATAGCATGGCATTGCATTGCACTCACTATATAATTTTGTTAAGATTCATACGTTGTGTTTGAATATTTCTATTGGGCTTTAGCTCACCCTATGTGGAAAACTTTCAGGTGCTAATGATATGCCTCCATCAAGGACTTAACTTGGGAGAATTGTGGAGCTGAAGGCTCATTTTTGTTTCTTGTTCTAACTATTTTTGTACAACCTAAGGTTTTAACTGTATTGAGTTGAACTCACTTTTGTTGTACCCAAGCATTGTCTTGGAAATATGTAACCATTAGGGCATTAACTTGTCTGTATAATCTTTTATTTCAATTCACTCATATATGACATATGCTATAGATTCAGGATCAAGGATGTATGAATGTATACTCGCATATGTCCTCTTTTGTACCGTAAAAGAATACAAATGAAAGGTTATTATTCCGCATGTTGTGTTTCTACTGAATATCATGAGATGGGTTGTCATTATTATTTTGGGGCATTACAACTTGGTATTAGAGCTACCAAGTTTGAATACTTTGGAATCGTGGGATGTGATTGTGTAGACACCTCATTTTTTACCGTCCTCAAGGCTTGGACGTCATCGTTTGAACACGCGAAGATTATCCATACTTGTGTTTGTTTTGAGTTTCGAAAGTCTTGGCTGCGCGCCTTGCCTTAGAATCTCTTAACTTCTTTGCTTTGTGTCTGGTTTTGCACCAAGAGCTTGTGGATGTGTTCCTGAGGGAAGGGGGGGAGCCTGTTGACCAAGTCTCCTGCCCACCGGCCGCCTTGTTTTTTAATCGGCCAAATGTGATGGCCGGCCGGCCAATTTTACTGCCGGTCGACCACTTTGATGGCCGGCCGGCCAAATGTGGTTTTGAACAGATATTTCTGTAGATAGCTGGCAGCTGTCATTCTAGGCCATACCCTAACCCATGCTTGGACGTGGGTGTTCTGAGGAGCTACAGATTGATACATATCTATATCAATCAAGCTCTCTCACAAGAGAGAAAAAAAAGAGGAACAAGAGGAACAAGAGATATAGAACTTGGAGCAAAAAAAATCTCTCTCTCTCTACATTTTCTGCCTCTCTCTCTAAGGTTTAGGGCTTGTTTGTGCTCAAAAGTGCATTTTCTTTGCACTTTTGCATACAGACACCTAGTTCTCTACTCCCTTTATTGAGCTAAGGTCCTTGAAGATGATTTTTGGGGTGATTTGAAGCCTTTTCTTGGTCCAAAAGTTGCTGATTTGCTGCTGTGCTTCAAAGGTGAGCTTTTACCTCTTTTAAGCCTTGTTTTCATAGCTTGTTTTGCCATATTTGCAACTATTTTTGAGCTTAACATATAACATAGAAAAGTCTTGTTTTTGAGTGCTCTAAATAGTTTGTTAAGGGTGTTTTAAGCTTTGGGGTTGTTTGACCCCTCTTAAGGCTTGTTTGGCCTTTGTTTTGTGCCATTTCGGTTGAGCTCCAGGACCATTGTGTTTGGGCCTCCTCACCACTGAAATCTTGAGGGATTTCAGTGATGAGGATGGTGCCTTGAGGTCCTAGGAAGGAGAGGGCCACCCCCTCTCCTTGTTGTCCTTGAAAAGGGCCATTTTTAGCCACTTGAGGGAGCATATAGTTTGAGTGTGTATTGACCATGCCTCGACTAATTTTCATGCTTATTATGTCATAATATAGCATTGTTGTATGTTGGTTTTGGTACACCATGCTTGCTTAGCATACATGCCTTGTAATGCCTTGTTTTAGCCTTAACATGTCCTATGCTTTGAGCCCTTATTCAAGCATGTTTAGGCCTAGCTTTATGAAGCTTTTATGTTTGTCTTGCCATGCTTAAGGTCTGTCCTTGGCTGTTTTGGTCGACCAAGACATGCATTGCATAGTCCCTTTGCATCTTGGATTGTTAGCCCCAAGTGTGTGAGTGTGTAGTGTGCGTTACTTGTATCATTTTCAGTGGTTTGGAACCACTTACCATGCTATTTCAGTTCTCATAACATGCTTGCATTCATGCCTTTGATGCCTCTTTGATGCCTTAAAAGCTTGTGTTGTATGCTCCATGTTTGGCCTCTTTTGCATGCTTCCATGTTTAAGCCACTTATATGCCATCTAGGTGTTCCCTTTGCATGGTCTAGGCCTACCTTGAACCTATTTTAAGCCCTCTTGGCCTTGCGAGGCTTGGTTGGCTTAGCCATGGTTTAAGTCTCCTTGACTAGCCTCAAGTACTTGGACCAATTGTACGTTATGTTTGTCTTGGTTAAGTTGGTTTGGCACCATCATTAGCATGGTTTTCGGAGCTTACATTGCATGCCCTTAGTCCATGTTTAGTCTCTTCTAAGTGCGCTTGAGAGTTGCCTTTTGATGTTTAAATGTTGGCCCATTAACATGTGCATGTGTGTGTGTGTGTTGGCCCTCATGTTTGAGCACTTCGGCCACTGATTTTGACATGCTTGCGAGCCATCCTGAATTAGTTTAAGTCCATCCCCTTTGCTTGATTGTGTGCTCACCCTGTATGTTTGCTTGCATACTTGCATATTCGCATTGCATTGCCATGTTGTATGCTAGTTCACATACTTAGGTTGCATTGCATTTGCATGCATGCTTCACCTCTTGATCAAGCCATGATAGAGGTTGAAAGCCCCTTGATTTGTTTATGTGCATTGCATTTCATTTGAAATCAAAATGCACACTTGATGCTTTGGGCCATCATGCATGGAAATGCACGATTGGTGGTCCGAGAATCGAGAATCATAGTTTAGTCTCTTCCAAGCGTGCTTGAGAGTTGCCTTTTGATGTTTAAATGTTGGCCCATTAACACGTGCATGTGTGTGTGTGTGTTGGTCCTCATGTTTGAGCACTTAAGTCCATCCCCTTTGCTTGATTGTGCGCTCACCCTGTATGTTTGCTTGCATACTTGCATATTCGCATTGCATTGCAATGTTGTATGCTAGTTCACATGCTTAGGATTGCATTGCATGAGTATGCATGCTTGACCTCTTGAAGTGAGTATGATAGAGGTTGAGTTCAATTTGTTTGATTATGTGCATTGCATTCCATATCAAGATGCACACTTGATTCTTTGGGCCATCATGCATGGAAATGCGCGATTGGTGGTCCGAGAATAGAGAATCGCCTTGCCTCAGAATCTCTCAACGCGACCGTTTTGTGTCTGGTTTTGCACCAAACACTTGTGTTTTTGCTTTGGAGGGCAGTGAATGGCTTTTGGGACATCCCCACACTCCACCGGCCATGGCTTGAGGCCACCGGCT